>QOVD01001447.1:0-27774 GCA_003521225.1 Tuber microsphaerosporum | reverse complement strand
ACCTCCTCCCACGGTTCAAGTCTCCACCTTGTCCTCATATCCGCCTTTCCTTTCCCCCCGGAATATGCCTGACAGAACCTTAGCTTAAATATTTATCTTTCGGTCATAGGAAATACTCGTCCAAGCCTCTGCACAGATTTTCCCACGTAAGCAAGTCGGTATTTATCAATTTCTATTTACAGTCTAGAGTTTTGGCGTTAGTGGGGGATATTTCTATTGCATTGAGATGGGCCCGTACGGCTCGAAATTCCCATCATATTTACCCCTTCCTTGTTTTCCGGTTGTATATCCTCTTTGCACACCGATTGTTTCTTTAATTTATTTACAATTCCCTTTTTTCTCCTTCCCCACCTTGTCCGATTCGTAGACGTAAGGGTTATTTAGATATAGATAGAGAAAGGACACAAAGTTCAAGCATTTCTAACGACTGGTGAAAAGCGATGGAAAGTAAGATGTTAACTGAGGTGTGGTGATTTGTTTCTACCGAAGGCATAGTTTAATGAATACTAAGCTTAGATATCATTGCCCTCCCGCCGCGAGCTCCAACCCGAATCCAGAAGACCACCCACACTTCCTACTCTCACCCATCCAGGAAAAACCGATGTAGTAAGAAGCCCCTTAGCCACGAAACCGAACCCTATTCCACGGCTCTCGCATCATAACCTCAAAGAAAAAAACTCCCAACAGAACCAGACCCCATGCATGGCCTTAGATATAGATATCCCGCATCACCTGTGATTTTTTTGGAGAGTAGTACTCAAGATCCAAATTGGATCCAGAAAAGCTATTTCCACCTACAAACGAGCTAATTTGCACTTAAAAAACCTAAATTGCGGCCTCTCACCCCTCTACTCCCCATTCCATACCTGTATAAACACTGCCCCCCTACCCCTTCTCGCATCTCTATTGAGATCCAAAGTCGCTTTTTTAATTTATATGTGCTGGCACGGCTAACGGTGCGTTATTATATATCATACTATATCACATAGCACACTTTGGAAACCTCCCGTTTGAACACTAAGCTGTAGCGAGTGACCTCCTATGACTTCCTCCTATCGTATATATAACCTGTTTGCAGCTAACAGTCTTGCTTTCTCCACACAAGTCTCAAAGGCCTAGATCTCTAAATTTCTGAGGGAGAGTTAACCCGATCAAGCTAATATACGCTCTATAATACAAAATTCTCTAGCGATTCCCCCCAGGTGCAAACATTTCTCCGACGCAACCCAGGATACTGTTCCACCTGCGGTTGCCCAATATATTTTAGCCGGAAGGGCTTGAGATAGAACACTACTTATAATCAGCATCCATTCGGCCAAATTCCCGGATGTCCATCTAGCGAAAAATCCTTGGTGAAATTTCATTAGGGTGGATGGATGGCTCTACTCCGGAATACCGTATTGTTACGAAATGTGTTATGCGAAAACAAGCGGGATTGGGGTTTTTATTGAACGTCCTCTTGGTTCGGGGGGAAGGGGAAGTTCGTAGGGAGGGAAAGGAGAAGAAGAGAGGGGAAGCGAGACACTATAATATTATAGAGAATTAAACATAAGGAAATCATCCGAATGCAGGAATCAATATGTGGCGCACACGTATGCATTCCTAGAACAAGAGAGAGAAACATAGCGTAGTATCTAGCAAGTATAGAGATCAACGAAATGGCCAATAAAAGCAGCTTCAGATCTATACCATAACACATACAGACCGGACCCTAGCTAGTTTAGGTACTAACTAGCTAGCTATCATACAAACCTCACATGGCTATGGCTTTGATCTTGGACATATCATATCAAAAATTATCTTCTAATAGATGGATTAGCAATCCATACTATCAGTTGTTAGATTGAAAAGGAAGTATAACTCATCCTAAGTGCAACACAAGCCCCTGTGGGAGTGGGGGATACCTATTACTGGAGAGATACCCCGTGGTCGGGGTGGAGATTGCAATTACTTACTTTCTAAGCCTTCTCCGAGTACTTCTATAAGGCCTACTTTCCCATCAGCACCAAGTCGTGCTCTCGTGGTAAATCTACACTTGATTCCCCAATGGCGAAGATGATGACTCAACCTCTCGTATAATAGTATCAATTTCACAGCGCCCAAATCTTTATCGACGACTGATAACCCGCCCCTACCGTGGCTGGACAACTAAGGATAGGGGGGTACCGGCTGCTGGGTAAGTATTATACCGGTGTTGTTTCTGATGGCTCAACTCGTTTGAGTAGGGTATGGACCGAAACGTGTTTACTAGATCATAATACGCTCGCCCACACCCAATCAACAGGATAAACCTATGCTTAAGCAAAGCCGAGGAAATATACACCAAAATAACTCAGCTCCCAACCATCGCTCCTCCAAAATTGGGCTAAAGTAGAGCTAGGTTTGGAAGGTTCATAGAGTTTAATAGGTTTTAGTACAGTACGCGCTTCACAGCCCCTAAACACTCAACTCTCATCCCACCAGCATAGTAGTCCCAACAATAAATTCAGATAATTTCCCAGCGCCACAGCCCTGTCTTTAAGACAAGGAGGATAAGTCAGTGAAGTATTTGTAATAATCTGTTTATTCACGACCTCAGTTGGGTGGTATCGTAGAAACTTGAATAATTGGAGTGTGTGCTGGGTGGTCGAAAGACCCCCGCTATGGAAAAGGGGTGAAAAATGTTGGAAGGATGTGGTTGGCTTTGGATGATACGGGAGAGTGCGATAGATTGTTTCACATGTGTTTCCTTTATTATCACGAGAGTGTATGGAGGAACAAGGGCATGTGGTGAGATACAGAGATAGGTGTGGTGATTCATGGAAGGATCAGGACGTGCTACTTATGTTTTGCTTATATACCTGTCTTTACTATTAGTTTAGTTTTTGTTTTAATTAGAAGAACAACGAGCGTGAGCGAAGTGCCTAAGTTCTGTGTGAATTCTCTATATATCGTCTACTATTGTGTTACCTATATCCTCCCACATTAAGAAAAAATATGGCAAAAGGCGAGACATTAGGTCCCTTGGGAAAACATGGGAAGCCAAAGGGGGGGCGCCAAACCTTACTCGAGGAGGAAACTCTAACGACATAGTACTTGGCCCAATCACTCCGGTTTCGACTATACAGATGTGAGTATTGGAGCTCATGGTTAATAATACGTACCTCGCTGACTGGCGACCTACGGATAAGAGCAAAAAATGTCGTTGGTTCTTGGGGAGCAGAAGCAGTTTGAATACTCGGTCCTATTGGTACCCAACGGTGCCTCGAAAAGTCCAGTGGCAGTTAGAGATATCTTGGCTGGAGCGCAACTACAGCTCACCTCTCCTATTCCCTCTCTGGCAATTCATACTCCGATTATCCTCCTGCATTGATTTTTCCGGAAAGCCGTCCAGTCATTTCTCGGCAATGGGCTTATGCCTATAGTGCCATACAGGTGATACAAAAGTGTCCGTACGAGTGATTCTCAGCATATGCAGATCTTTAGTAATTTCATAATTTACATAGCGTCGTGATCCTCCTTGGAACTTGGATGAAGCCATTCAGTCACCTGATGGCTGGGACCTATAATGCAAATTATCAGGGCAGAGAATCTGGAAGGCCTATGCACAACAAGTTATTTCAGAGTGCAAAAAATCCTTAGAAGTCCTCCGGTAATGACTTGCCAATTAGGCCCGCTTGGGGACTCCACCAATCCTCAAACGTCCCTATTCTGGCTATTCCTGCTTGGAAAGGCTATAATGGGTATAAAGTTGGGGGAGGGATATCCCTGACATGCACCAAAGCTGTAACTTTACTCCACCCTGGTGCTTAGGCAATTGGTCTCCAATATTTCATTGACTTTTAGATTAACAGTCACGTCCATAGAATCCTTCCTACTCGCTCGCTACCTAAACCTGACTATACCACCGGTAGTGCACCAAAACCTCCGGCCCCTTTCGCCCTACCGCTATCAGGTCACTTATCAGAAGGCATATTCCCAAACGGACCCCCAATCCTTAAAAGGCTTATTATTCCTAAAAAAAATGCTCCCTCCCTATACGACTACAAGCAGCCTTGTGGCACATCACTTCCTCCTCCTTCTCCTCCACAAGGGACCCAAGCAACACATAGATCAACCCAAATTGGGGACTTCCAGGTTGAGCTAGAGATGCAGTGCCAATTTACACTTCGCTGTATGTAGTACTCGGGTACCATCAACCCGGTTTGGCCACCATGGGCCGGGGTGCACTTCTTCTCTTTATGAGCATCGCGAGAGCCTTTTATAATCATTGATTTTCCTAAATTGATATCATTTCCTCTTTTCATCTTCCGTTCCGGTGACGCCATCTTATAGGTGAATGTGGGAATGTGGTATGGGCCATAGCAAACCAAACACTAGCCACTATTCAAATTTAAACTAAAGCCCAACTAATCACCCAACTAACTAGTGCTTTGTCAAAAACTTGTAGATACGGTGGCTTGCCATGCTGGGTCCCCCTTAGCATGGCATAATATTATGGTATTGTCGGCCTTCCTCTCTTGGAGCGCCCTGCGATCGACCCTCTTTTAATATAACTTAACAAATTGATAAGCGCCAAGTCTCCATTTTGTGCAGGCGTGAACTGGCTGTGGATTTTACTTGCACTGTACACACTGTTTCAGACGGCGCAATACCCGGCAATACACGTTCAATACTTGTATGATATAATCACGAAAGATAAATCACAATCAAACTCGCTATCCTAGGTTTCGACCATGGGAATACCCAGCTGTCCCACTGGAACTCTGTGATCTTTAAAATAAAATATAATAAAATTACACCGAAACCTGACTAGATATTTTCTTTGGATTTTGGCGATCCGGGATGGCGGGGTGGGACTGCACTTATTTTACCATATCGCACCTCGGATACTCTGCAGGCAGACACTCACCCACAAGAGCCCTGGCACTCGTACAGTACTCTATTGTGAAATCCTGAGCCGTGCCCGCGTGTGCTTGGTAGGGTAAGGCAGAGGTAAGGTAAGGAAACAAGGAAGGAGGGGAAGAGCGGGGAGTGAGTGAGAAATGTTTTATCTTCTTCGGGAGTGGGGTTGGATAGGTAAGGCTGAAGTACGATATGAGCGAAATTTTTCAGAACCCTAACTCTGTAACTGCTTAACCTAGCACATGGCCCAATTCGGCAAGTAATAGCATTACAGTGCATCAACCCGGCCGGCTGGCTAATTAGTTAGTTGGATGGGGAGTAGAGTTCCCTCCTTTTTTGCAATTCTAGAGGCTGTCCTAGCAACTTACTTTTTTATTTTTTAGTGTTCACAGCTTGAAACCCTCAATAAGTATTCCCGAGGTTAGACTGCCCTCCCACTCTAAAGTTCCGATACCGCGCTGGGCCTCGGAACGGGAGAGCTGCCAAATTGATAGGTATCTCCAGGGCTGCAGACACTTGGCCCCAGCTGGCCCCTTAGAAGAGCCTCCATAATTTTCAAGCTATGATAACCGGTACCAAGGAATTGGAAAATTGGGGTTGTTTCTCTAGAGAGGCAACCATCGCTGGAATCATAAGGGAGCTATCGGTAATTCATCGTTGGTTAGCTGCTATATAGAGGACTAGGCTAAACTGGTTTCTCTTGGTAAAGCATTACGCAAATACCGTACAAGTGCTGGAAATACAAATGGGGGTTTGGGCTAAACAACGTACAAGTAGACTACTAGGGGAGTGCATATGCTGGTACGGATGAGGGGAAGGATGAACGAACCAATGGGGTATAATAGAAGGCATGTGGTTATTACGTTATGTAGGGAATATGTGCTTACAAGCACAGCACAGTACACGAGTGCTGTAGCCACATGCATACAAGGCCTTATTTGGCTGAAAGGACAAGAAAAGTGAAGGTACTGTATCGAGAGAGCTGGATAAATTATTGATGTGATATGATATGGTTAGGGTGGCACAGTATGACCCCCGTTACTTGAAGGCTAGTACAGGACTCCGGTATATGGAACTTGTTTAGTCAATTCGGGGGCTGGATATTCATTGCTACTGTACTCATATCATCGTATCCCTAAACCACTAGGACTATGGAAATTTGTGCTGTCCCTAACAGTAGCTAAGATGGAGATGACCAAGCTACTGCCTCAGTATTCTCCGATGATGATAAGCTTAGGTCCGATCATATAGCTAACGCTAACCAAGATCTGAGGTCCGCACATCTGCAGGGCGGCAGCACTCAACAAGTAACAAAAGTTGCTTACCAGTACTTACCGATATCCTGCCAGGCCATAAGTGCAAGTAACAGAAAACGGGAGGGCAATTTGGTATTTCGCATTCGCGGGACCCACAGATCCTTTTACCACACACTCCCTTAGTCTCTACTTTTGGGCACCCCTAGCCTTGGACAAGTACCGGTAATTACAGTAATAGTATACCCTGTTTGCGTCTCGGAGGCCGGCAGGGACTGCACAGAATTCTTTTTTTCCGCCGTCTCCCCCAGTCTGGGACACCGGGATCATGGGGCAGGGTAGGTAGATTGAGTTACAAGTCCCTGGCATGCACGGACTGAACACAGGGGGCACCTAGGGGTAGAATTCAGTACGGGCGCTCGAATGTGCACAGACACTCCGCCATACAATATTCGGTGCCTAGGATCCCCACTGTGTTCGGTCCATTCATGCCAGGGACCTGTACAATGCCGTACACGCTACTCGTTAAGAATAGCGAATTTGGTTAAGCAGCACGGACAATTGAACACCTCTCTTCTCTTCTTTCGCCTTTCATCACCAAAGTCGCCATTGTCTATTATACCGCCACACCCCATTATCCCGAATGGCCAAAATTTCATCCAGTAAAGCCACGTTCGTAAAGCTTTCACACCCTTTCTTCTACCTCAAGAACAATACCTACTCAGAGCGAAAGTGAGGACTAGGGAAGCATTTCCTAGTGCTAGTAGTACTTGGAAGGGTGCTGGGGCTTTGCTGACTCAGATGTACGCAAGTAGAGCCGAGCACGCAGGAGAGCGGAGGAAGAAAATTTGTTCTGCTTACAGCACAATAGATTGCCCTACCGATATTAACGATTTATTGATAACCTTTTATTTTAAAACAGTCCAGTAGAACCTCCTATGATTTCTCTCTTTCAATCTGCCCCTCCAAACTATTTGGCGAAAGGCAGGAAAGCATTCACCCCACTACAGCACGCTACTAAGCCAGTTTATTACCCAATTTTTATTCTCATCCTTTCTCCCTCTTTTCTTTTTCATGGATAGTCCTTTTCAAGGTTACTAGAGGAACATGGCTCAGTGAAATGAAATTCTGTAATAGGGTACAGTTAGGTGCATTCGAGTTCTATACGAATCCGAATACTCTCGCTCTCGGGTTCGGGAGAATTGGGGGTTGCCATAGAATTTCTACGATACGGTTTAGTGGGGTATCGCGTTGTGTGAGATCTCTCGCAGCGGGATGCGGCTGCATTCGGAAGTGGAACATGTCCTGTCCTCTGACAAACAAAAAAAAAGAAAATGAATGGACTGGACTATCATACGGTGAGAACTCGAATGATTAGACAATATGTTAGGACGTTGGGGTTGCCTCTCCTAGTAAGGCCTAATGTTTTTATCTTTTCTTTTTTATTTGCTTTGGAGAGCAGGTTTTTTGGAGTGTTTTTCGACCCTTACCCATAGGAGGAAATTTTGGACTACCTGACACATGGTCCAATCATTCGAAGTTTTTGCGGTGGGGCATTTTAATGACTGCCAACTCTCCTCCGGTATCATACCGGCAGTAAGCAGGGCCTGGGCCTTTCTACTGCATGAAGCAATTGCTGTTCCCCTCTCGCCAAGGATTTTTGGGGAACATTATCCTGTTCATAATTTGAAGTGCCGCAGCGATCGGGGATTTGATTTATTGTAGAGTAATTGAGTCGAGATTTGTCGATGTTAGTACTTGTACTGTACGTAGGGAGGATTAGTTATGACGATCGTATCATAACTTGAACTACCCTTGTCACAAGAGCAACGACGCTTACCTTTCCAAATGTAAGCTGTTACTCTATGGCTCAACTTTGCGGTTCTTGGATGGCGCAGTCGTAACAGCCATCTTGTTTGCACTTTGTTTGCCGAATATTGGTCTACCGGTATCATAGTCTGCTCTAACGCTAAGAGCAAAATTTGCAGCCCACATCCAGCTCACAAGTAGTACTTGTACCGTGCTTAGCAAAACCTCAGCGGCCCGATCTGTCTCAACGCGGATCCTGGCTCGCCACAAAACAAGCACAGTCCGGATTTAGGGCCGATCCAACAACGCCTCCCTAATGGGGGATTGTGAAGTCCAAGTGCCCGAGTACTGTACTAGTAGATAGGGGTTGGTGGTGTTCAAACGAGCAGTTGAGCTCGAGGTCGCGCATAGCATCCCGGTAGCACAAACCTAAGTGAGCCTCCACGATGCAGAACCTGGGATGATGTCCGTACCGTATGTTTTACTCGAGTCAATCCTTACGACCGCCGATACCGGTACCGTATTCTCCTCTGCATCAGCTCGTATCCTGTTACACTGCTCACTCTCGCTCAACTCCAGTTCAATTCAAACTGGGGCACAGCACAGGTACGGGTATTATTACAGTAAAACTCCCTCCCTACAAGCACAACTGAGGGGCGTTCTGGAAAAAGGGAAAACAGAGATACTTGTACTAGTACCGGTACTGTGCCCAAAACTATCATGTCTGGGTGTTACTTTTTTGTATATGTTTTACAGTACCGTGCTAAGAGCGAAAACGCGAACAAGAGGATCCGTTTCCGGCGTCGGGAAGAATACCGTGGGCGGTCTGAGACAGTAAATCCGCGGGGAGGCATGTGGGGTCAGATAGATTAGCGGCTAGCTATTTCGGGTTATGGATTTACGAGTTTGGACTTGAGAACTATTAATTGGCGGATATCAGGTGTAATCATGTCGGGGCGTATGTTGTGAGACTGGGCACTATACGCCCATGGTCTAAGTTCTAGCACTAAGAAAGACCTTTCAACTCCACATGATTGGATCTTGAGGAAGACATTCCTCAATTACTCTCTAAGACTTTACTCAAAACAACAAGATGTTATTTTCTGAAACAAAAATATAGATTTGGGGTTCTATGGGTTATTCAGTATGACACCATCTGGGTATAATAACTAGGTTCCCAACATACCGTACCTGCCGAAGCAATACCATCCTACACGGTTCTACTCGAATGCTCCCAAAACAGGATTACAGTAGCGAGCCTGCATGGGAATGGAAGCATGCCAACCAAACATTTTCAGTCCTAGCCGTCAAATACCGAATTATGGGTGTGGTCCCCCCTGGCCACAGAGTGGCTTGCGTGCAAATAATTTACCCGCATTGAATCTGTTGTGGTCCCAAACTCCAAGAAGGCCCAGTCGACTACCTTCTGCCAATTAAAAATTGAAGTGGGGGGTCACACACTTCCTCTCCACGCCGCCTTGCACGATAACGGTATTGTTCTAGCTTCTTTAGTCGGTACTTTGCGATAATAGTACCGATATAGGTACTCTACCAGAGCCGCACACTTGGGATCGGTGCTAGCTTGCTATGCTTGTTACTGCGGTTTTCAAGCAGTGTCCACACAACCATTCATGACAGATGCTGTATGAGAGTGCCGTGGAGGTTATTGCGATTGCAGAAGCTGTGGTGGTAACTTGGATTTTTTTTCCTTTTTTCTTCCTAAGACTCAGTTGCTTGGGAGCCCGAACAAAGATTTCGGAGGTTCGGCTGCCCCATGGCCCTGAGGTCCTGATGCTCTAATGGGCTTTTTCGCGGGAGTGGCTAAGTACGATATGGATAGCTCCCGGGGTTGTGTGATAAACGTTCGGGGGTGGTCGGACCCCCGAACACCTGCCCTTCGGTTTTCCAGCTGAAAGAAAAATCAAAAAAAAGAAAAAAGAACCTCAAAAAACGGCAATTGTTTCTAGATGGGATATCAAAAGTGTACTAGACATGGTAAACGAGATCAGCCTACCCTTATACTTGCGACGTCTCCGATCTACCGACCGCAGAAATAGGGAAAAACGGTCCTGGAGTTCGTCTGCTCCAATGTGCTCTTCACCATATTTCTTCTCCTTGCCCTTTCATGCCCTTACTCCCTTCTTCCCTAGTTCCCGGTTCTTCAGAGTTGTGTGGGAGAGTAATATCTCTTCGCGAGAAGAAGGTTTGGAGTGAGATTGGGAAGGAGTAAATCTTCGCTATCCCCTTCTCTTTTTTTTTATATTTTTATATTTTCCTTTTTCTCACTCTTCTCCCTTTCTTTTTCTTTCTGAGGACAAGAAAGGCAACGCAGGCGTATGGAGCTTGCCATACCTAGCCTAGTCCAACCCGAACCTACCTTCCCTTAATTACTAACTTAATGTGCCTGCCTACCGGTGTTCTGGTATCGGAAAAGTGACCCTTTCCAACGTATGGTACTGGTATCTGTATAATAGGGATAGGTGGTGAGGTATATATTAACCTGCCCGCTCCCGTCTGATCTACCCTTCCCCGCTTAAAACAGAAGAAGCGGTTTTCGGTTTTTGCGGTTCCGATTTTCGGTCTTGGTTCGTGTGAATTGATCGAAGCTTGAAGTGCGTGGGAGCTAGAGTGAGCTCGTCAAGAGATGGGTTCAACGTTGGGTCCACTCTTCCTGGGAGTGATGTATGCGCTATTGGGGTTATCGACCCTATTTATGGTGCTGAGGTACGATACTGTACGGGGTCGATTGGTGGATTGAGTGAGAGTGGATTCACGGGCAGGGGGGACTAAACTAACTGGGGGCGCCGGGTGGTTTCTAGATTTTACTGTCGATTATATATTGTTAAGATGATCAGATCGGATGATTGGATTATGCTTGTTGCTCTTGTGAGTATTTTGCTTCTTGGTAGTGGGTTTTTGGAAGGTAACAACTGACTGGGTGGCGGTTGACGAAAGGTGAGTGCTTGGGGATTAGGTTAGTTCAACATCTACGGACGCAGCGTGCCAGGTTCAGTCCTATGTCTAACGGAAGGCAGGTGTAACAAATCATTTTCATATGAAATATGGCATTGGGTGGGTTCTCTAAACTCCTTCTCACCATCGCCTCCCTCTCCCAATCAAAGTTAACAATCAAACAGAAATCATACATGGGACAATGCAAAAGTGCTTTCCCCTCCCCGCAAGTCCATTTCAACCTCACCGAAATACAATTGTGAGAACTAATGACAAACCAAGAACTACCATAAAATCATTGTCCCAATCCTCAAGCTCTGGTATATCTACCAGCTACAATATCTTGTCACCCTATTCTTGATCAAAGCCAGCATCCTCTCCTTCTACCGGCGCATATCCCGCGAGAGAAGCTACCAGATTTCTGTATGGATCGTCGGCGGCATTGTCTTAGTGTACACTGTTGCAATGTTAATTGTGAATGTTTGTTCCTCCCGCCTTCCCCTGTCCCAATTGGATTCTTGGTTTGCTGACACTGAATGGAAAAGATCTTCGAATGTCCCCGGGATATCACCAGGGCGTGGTCGCCAGGTTTCCCGAGAGGGTGCAATGACCTCGCCATAGTTTACTATGCTATGGCATCTTTCAATATCGTCTCAGATGTAGTTATCTTGTTTCTGCCGTTCCCGATGCTATTGAGACTGCAAACTAAGAAGAGGAATAGAGGTTTGCTCTGCACGATTTATGGAGCAAAGGTTGATAAACTAACACGTGGATTTTTGAAGTGGCATTGCTCCTAATCTTCTCCTGCGGTTCCATCGCTGTAATAGCTTCAATCGTGCGCATAAACGCGCTATATCAAAACCAAAAGGCCCTGGATACAGGCGGAGACACCTCTTGTCCCTATCCCTCTCCCCCTCCCCCTTTATTCTCGCACCCATACTAACTCTTCCCCTAGACCTAGCCACCTACGTCCTCCTGTGGTCCCAGGTAGAAGTCAACGTCGCAATCATCACCGCCTGTGCCCCTGCCCTGAAACCCTTCGTTAGCTCCGTTCTCCAAAGCACCCGCAGCCAAAAACCTAGCTATGGACAGGACGGCCTCGGCTATACGGGATCCGCAGCCCTGGGGGGCGGGCGTGTGGTGCCGCTGCGTTCGCTGGGGACCGGGGGAGCGAAGAGGTCGGTTGGGAATACTACTACGATCGGCGGAGGGCTCAACGAGAGCCAGGAAGATATGGTGTTCAAGGGTGATGGGATTGTCAGGACAGTGGAGGTGAAGGTTGATATGGAACCGGATGGGAGGTCGGAGGATAGCATTCGACAGTTGGAGTTTGGGCGGTAATGGGTTAGAGCTGGGGGGTGGCTTCTTGCACTTTATTTATACGTCACGTTGTTATCGGAAGACTCGATGTTATGGCTTTTATGCACTGTAAATATTAGATTATTGACTTCCCTTTTTTTTCCCTTCTTTGTCTCGGTGGGTTAACAATATCATATTATCATATTTAATACCTAACTTATCACTACCCGTCATTCCGCCCATACCTCACAAAGCACACACACTTATACCCATACCCCCGCCCTATAAATTTAACCTTTGGGCTGCCCTCTACATCCTTCTTCCCCAACCCCGAAAAATTCACCCCTGTCTACAGTACGTACCCACGCGAAACGCGGAACACGGAATACACTAAGTTATCGGCCCATACGCACGATAAACAAACCCGACCGACAGGAACGCAAAGTCCACCACACCAACAAACCAGCTAAGTTAGCTATATAGCAACAACCATTCAAAATCGCGGTGCGCCACCGACGCAAGTACGTATAGTACCGTGCCTGCCAACCCATCACAGTGTTATAGATCCGGGGATTACTATTCGGTACGATATACACGCTACTTTAGCCAGGACGGTATTTGCACCTGTACAAGCATTATTTTCCTCTACCAAGTCGATCCACTCTCCGTACCGTTATCGTGCTCCGGCGGGCCGAGTCGAAGTTACTGGGTGTACTACACCGCTGCGGCCTTACTCATCTTCTGGAGAACTGGTGGGCGGAGATGTTGGGTTTGTTGTTTTGGATGATTGGTCTGGGGTGCTGAGTGGTTTCTGGATGTGGGTGTTGGGGTTTAACGGCTTTATGATATAATACGGTGCTTGCAATTGGAAGGTATGGGAATCCTTATTGGGGTTTTTGGCCAAGGTGGGGTGATTGCGTTTTGTAGTGTTGTTTCTTTCTTTTTACTTTTTAATACGGGCTGGGATTTGGCTGATATGTTTAGTATGAACGGGTAATACTGTAATAATTATTATTTTAAGTTATGTTAGTAATTCATGAAATATCACTCGTGGATTGGATATTGTTGGCCGAGAATATGTATGTCTTAGAAGAAATGTTTGATATGTATACTACGGTTACAGTTTATATGTGCTTAGTGTGCTAGTCTTGCTATACATGCACAGCCGCCATCAAGGGGGTAAAATAAAAGAAAAAGTGATAAAAATACAGGCAGACGCTCTCTGGCGTCTAGACATTTCTGGGAGAAGGAAAGTAGGGTAAATGGGATAGCTGCGGTGGGAATGCCGATGTAAAGCACTTAACAATTACCAGTGGGAAGAACAAGCGGATACTCCCCATCACCAAGCTCGACAACAGTGCCCGGATTGGGATACTTCAGTTCGGCGGTGGTCAGCGGGGAAAGACAACCATTCCCGATATTTGAGACGAGGACGTTGGGGAGGTTCGAGATGCCGGCGCCGCCACCGGTGATGGTTACGACGGCGCAGTTTTGGAAGAACTCGCGTTCACGGTTGTTCCATGTCCTGTCGGAAATAGTCCCTATTAGTTATGTGGACAGAAGAGGAGAGAAAGGGGGGGGTTACCAAGCAAAGATGACTTCCTCCCCACTGGGAGCTTCCTTCGGGATATTAAAGTTGAAAGTCTGGTCTGAGCCGCTCTCACGGTTAGGGCAGGAGCCTGGCCAGCTCTTGATAACCTTGAAGGTCTTGCCCTTGTCGTAGGAAAGAGAGGCTTGACAGCTACCGCCATAGTGGGTGCCGCTTCCTTCTAGACTGTGAGCGTGTTAGTTAGTGTTTGGTGTCGAATTCTTTTAGAGATGCGTCGGACTTACGTGAAAGTTTGTGCACTACCAGCGGCCCATGTTGCGACAGGTTTACCCTCTGGTGTGCCGAGGGCATTGATATGGCCTTTGCATGGGTAATCGGAACCATCTTTTTTCAAAGGAAACTCGTAAATCTCGTCAACCGTTTGGGTGAAAGGATTATCTCGGTGTCGCATAGGAGGTGGCGACTTCATGTTCATATGTCCCAATGCTGGCATAAGGAAGGTGGATCCCAGGATCATAAAAGCAAAGAATTTTGTATACATGTTGATTATTAGAAGGATTAAGGTTGAATAATTATTGCAGAAGAAAGGCTGGCTTTCTTTTGTTGAAGGAAGTGAAGTGAAGTGAAGGAAATAATGAAGACTAGAAGAAATGCAAATGCTGATAACGAAAGAGCTGTTTTGGACATGAGATCTGGAGATGTAGCATTATATATACCCTTTGAGTGGAGGCAACTTGAAGAAAGTTTGAGGTCTCACGAGCCATGCCACAGATCACTCTAGACCAATCTTGAAATACGCGCTATTAAAAGGATATTGGGTGACGAATCGCAGGAAGGGGGTTGAGTGTTTGAAAATCACAAATTCCCGATACAGGCAAATCTGTAACCACAAACAGACACAAATAAGCGAAAATGGAGGAACCGCTTGGTTACCCCCGGTACCAATGCGCGAATCAACGAGAAGCGATCGGAATTCAGCGGGCCCAATACCACGTCTTCCCCATTCTGCCAAGCAATGAGCCCGCGCTTATGCTCTTCATTTGTAGCCAAATTATTGGTGAAGGCCTCAGCTCACCACAAGTGGAAGGGGGTTTTGGGACACTCTGCTAGGGCTGAATGATTAAGTTTTGGCCCCCCTCATACCTTTATTTGGCTTTTGCGCGGTTTCGCGAGGGGGGCCACTCGATCATGAAGCTGGCTATAGCTTCGGAACGGGTGAAAAACATTTGTGGCGGTTATCTCCCGCGCCAGGTTAACCTTTTCCGGTATCGATCTATGCAAAAGGGTCCAATTTAAGAAGGCCAGAAAATGTGGAAAATATTGTACATCCGAAACGGCTTGGCAAGTGTGTCTCAATGGATTGGTGGGCTCGGGGCGAGTGCACGTTTTTTCAAGATGGCTAGCCATTGTAACAGTTTTATTGTCTTTAGCAGGGATGTAGTGACGGGGTCGCCATGACCGTGGGAAATATGTTCCAATGCGCCTAGACAATGACCCTAGGGATGACGATGAGGGCGTCTGGTAAGGGCGCCAAAAAGCGATCGGCCTCTGTCCGAGTTTGCTCAGCAGGATTTTCATGGTAACAAGGTTACCTGTCCGGCAGTCCAATGGGCCCTGCTGTCGCCCGGGTGGACTTGCATTTAGATGCAGCGCTTGTGCTCTGAACGCCATCGGAATAATTCTTTGATGTTGTACCGAGTATGCACAAGGAGTCTGTTGAGGCCTTCAGATAGTAGATGCCATAGGAGCTATGCCGCAAGGGTGCTCTGAACTCGATGGGGATAGGGTGAAAGGAGTGGAGGAGAGTGGTTGGGAAGGATGTGAAGTCTAAAACAGGCTGAAAATCCAGACTTTCTATCCTCTTAGAGACATCCACTCCCGTTTGAAAAGCCTTCGTAATCGCCCAGGTCAATTCATGTATTTGTGGCTGTTACTTGGCTGGCGCCAACGTACTACGCCAGCGACAACTACTGTACTCGTACATGAATGGACCAGTGTGGCTATGAGGACTTTTCAAACGGGAGTGTACTGTACTAGTGCTCGTACACATTCAAGAACAACATCCTTTGTTACGGCAAAGCAGCAGAGCTATCAGGATCTGTGCCAACTCCAAGATTTAACGTTATCGACATCTCATCTGTAACCCTTAATGATATGAACAACAGAAGGCTATTGTGATATGCTAGGGACCCCGGCTGGCGCACGGGGGTCTATAATAACTACTGAGAGCAAGATACCGTAGACAGCCTCATCTGAAACCCCGCGGTACCAGCTTCCTGAGTATCTATCTGTCCCTACCACCACGCGCGACTAGAGCATAGCATAGTGAGCTCCCGCCGCAATAGCTTCCACTGCAGGTGCGAGT
This sequence comes from Tuber microsphaerosporum, assembly GCA_003521225.1. Lineage (NCBI taxonomy): Eukaryota > Fungi > Ascomycota > Pezizomycetes > Pezizales > Tuberaceae > Tuber > Tuber microsphaerosporum. The sequence continues at coordinate 11,663 of QOVD01001447.1, read as the reverse complement.
AAGGCACAAACTCGTAAGTATAGAGATGTATTATCATGCGCACACTTAGCAATTATAGCCGGGGCTCTCCCCCCTCCAGTCCCTGACCCGACTGCCCGCCTACTACATAGAATTCCTATACCCCAGGTACTAACGACGAAAGTTTGAGAAAATGCAAGCTCTTGCGAGGGAGGAAAAATCCGAAAAACTAAATTCCTTCAAAAAAGGGGGGGGCAAAGAGGCTAATTCCCGGAAAAAAAAACCCCCCTAACTATTTTCCTACTTTATAGATTTGGACTGGAGGAATTGTTGGGGCTCTTGAAGAATGTTAAGGATCCCACTCAACGCCTCTGTCAACATATGAGGAGACATTCTAGAAACGGTTTCTTGACAGTAGGAGGGGCTTCGCCTATCACGTGGGGTCCCGCCGTAGCTTCCAGTAAACATCTATTGGGAAACAGAACACAAGGATTGGCGGGCACAGTACCTTCCTGAGGCGCCTTTCAACCAGCAGGTATGTCTTAAAAGCCGTCCAGGAATTAACCCCCCTCCAGTGCTCAGAGATCAGAGCATTCACCGTAACCCTGTTATCGACAAACAAGGCTCTAGAAGGTGTTGGTATTGGGAAGTGGGGTCTTAGTATCGGACAAGCTGGAGAGTTTGATTACTCTGGGAGTCAGGTGAGTACACCGTTTTCGATAGTCCTCCGATATGAAGCTAATAGCACTGGGGAGGAGTGTTACACAATTATTGGTCTGTGCCTGGTGGCTGTATTGTAGTACTGAGGGTCTCCCCTAGCATCGCCACAGAGCACCTTAGGCCATCTACTGACGTGTCCCATACGATATTGTGATAATGTTATAACATCTGGTAGTTCTCTTGCCCCACTCCCGATATAAACCTCAAGCGGCTTATGATACGTAAACCCTCACTACAGCTTGGCTGTGGAGGTGCTACGGTATGATAATTTGTGTTAATCCAAACCCCTGCACAGTACTGTACATCTGAGGCTTCCGGCCCCCTCAAGAAAGAAAATAAAAACGCCGCAAGTAGGACCCCCCACCACCCCGTGCTCTATTCCCGCCTCACCAGATCTAGATACGGTACCTGCATCGCCGACCGATTGATCAACAGGCACAACAACGAAGTACGTGATCATGTTTAGACAGATGGAAATGTTCAGGAAAGGAAAAAAAGGATCTAAGAAGAGTAGGCATTTACCATTTCAACCTAGGCATAGTACAGATACTCTATTTAGCTATCAACTTATGGCGGGTACAAGCGTCCGTTATCCAGAATTATCCGAGAAGGGGAAGAAGGAAAAGAGAATTGATGAAGGGGAGAAGAAATTAGATCCTGCGCAAGAGTTCCTGAAAAATGTACTGTTTCTCTCTTCCAAGAAAAAAAAAGTAAAGAGAGAGAGAGGGGAGGGCCTTGTCCTAGTCCCGTTCGAAATAGTTCTTTGAAATATTTAGAGAGAAATCGTGTCGCCTCGTTAGTTCTCCGCAAACAATCTTTTTTGGTGTTCTATATTTCCTCCAAGGGTGGTAGAGTGCTTTCAACGCTTCTCTCAAATCAACTAAACTCACTCCCCCCCCGCTCTCTCATAGGTGTATTGGTTGGCCAAGGTTTAAGCTCTGTACTTCTTCCACATCTGTACCATTCTGGTGGCCTGGCCGGGTGTGAACTCAGTCATGCAAGCGTCGTAGCTCTGTATGCAGGTGGCATGTTAGTAACCGTGCAGGGCAAAGGTAGAGAGAGGTATTCTTGCCCAGTCCATGAAGTTGTGGATAGGGTCGTCGCCGGGGTAAGAAGGCCCTGTGCAAGTGTTCTTGCCAGCAGGGCATCCCTTGGTGGGTGTCTTTATAGCAGGGGTGTCTGAAATGTAGTCACCGCCAGTGCAACCGCCCTCGAAAGTGTGGTAGAGACCTGTCGAGAGTGAATTAGCAGCCAGGTTCGGGAGAATAATGATGTATTTATTTTCGATCCTACCAAGCCAATGACCGGTCTCGTGGGTTGCGGTGCGCCCCAGATTGTAGTTTTCAATGCTTCCACCGGGTGTGGTGTCGTAGTGGATGGCGCAACCGTCATCTTGGATGACAGAAGGAGTGGGCTTTTTCGGGAAGTTGCAATATCCGAAGATATCGTCGGTGAGATTTTGGAAGTAGAGATTGAGCGTTTTGTAGTCTCCCCTGCGAAGCGCAGCCCTCATGCCACCAGTGTCATATTCATAGAACCAAGCAGGGTTGGTTGTGCGAGTGATCCCGGCAAGAGTGAACTTGAAACCAGCGGAAGTATAGTCGTTATTCATGACGTCGAGCTATTGAAAACGCATCCTGTCAGTAAAAGGCGGATACCTGGGGGTAGAATGGGGCAAACCCGTACTTGAGTAGTAATCTGAGAGTCTGGGATATTTCCCTGAGAAACTAGGGTCCCCGCGCGGAGGACATGGAACCAAACTGAAATAGTGATTTGGGCTGTCTCTATCGCCTGGCGATTGTTCTCCACATCCGCTGCCTCCTGAGCAAACGTTTGGCTGGCTTCCAGGTGCTCCTGAGAAGGCTGGGGAGTACCACATTTGCGGGCAGTAACGAACACAGCGAGAAAAAAGATCAAAGAGAAGCTGAATTTCATGGCGACGGAATCAGGTGTTCAAGAGGAGGCATTAAGACCGGACAAGACTTGAGGAGGGAGCCACTGATGGTATTTGTACCCAATTCTCCACAGTATTCACTAGCGCTGATACGGTAGTTCTCTAAACAGACCCTCAATATCTCGCCCATCGCCATGGGCTCTCAGTTCAAGTGCACTCGGGTTTGAAGAGAATACTCTCTCGTGTGCACCGGTATTCGCCCTCGAGAGTACAAGGATTTATTATATCACTCTCTGTTTAACCAGAGACCTCATTTCCGACCTGCAAAAAGCGTTCGGGGGGTCACCCGATTAGTATAATAAGTCGGGTTTCTCTATTCCACGCTAGCGGCCCATCGTCATGGGATACTCGAAGAGCTAAGCTCCTGAAGAAATGCTGTAGAGTTACTGGTGCACCTCGAGGTACCCCACGATTCCCCTGCGACTCTCCACTCTCACGACAGCCTGCGACGTCTATTGATATGTGTGATCTTCACCCGTGCTCAATTAGCTAAACAAGGTACTTATGGTGCTTCTATCTAGGATGTTCTATAAATACTAATTGTCGCGGAAGTCAGAGCTGGGGAAATAATGGACTGGCATATGGGTCTTGATAATAGATTGTAGTGGCCTTAGCTTGATCTGTTCGGGCTCTCCTTATGGAATAGAACAGTTATACTTTGGATAGCGATCTAAGTTACTCGGTCCCGCCAGTGCTTATAAAATCGGCAATCGGATACCTGTCCTACCGAGAGGATATAGCCGATATGTGCCACTTTCAACTATAAGGTTTGATATCAGTGAACCATCAAGTTTCAATCAAGAAACTTAAAATTAAGCGGTAAGCTACCTACCTTGCATCCCCTGAGGCTTGTTCGGTTTGCTTACTCAGACAGAGTGCATCCTGACTACGGTAGGCACTTCTCTGCGATACTATATCCCTGTCCACTTTAATGCTGTGAGACCTGTATTGAGCTTATTTCTTTTGATAACTGAGGGGGAAAACTAACGTTTTCTAGAAAGTCAATTTAGTCACATCCGGAACACCAACCCCAAGTTAACCTCAAAATCCTTATATCCGTTAACTTAGGGACCCACTGGTAAGTACCGGTACTTAATCTCCCTCATATCCATATCTCCGTCAGCCCCCTCAATCTACCTAGCCATCTTAGCTCCATTAAACACCAATACACTCCAAATCTAATGCCCCTAGGGTGGAGAAAACCTATTCGACCTATAGCAACCTCTTCGGTATCATGATGCATCACTCAATATATCCATATTGTTCTCCACGATCCAATCTGCTTCTCCCCCTGCTTGTCCATGACTGTTGTGTGCAGTAATCCGATCTGTCGCACGCACGCTGTAGTATCCAACAACTGCCCGGATCGGTGCTACCACTTCTCGGCCGTATTACCTCTACTTCCTTTGGAAATTGGTTAAGATAATTGACCCCAGTCACAGAAGACGAAAGCATGATATGATAGGAGCGCGATGAATGCAACCCTAAGAAAAATGAATTTCTGGCCGCTAAAAGGGGAGTCAGCTAAAAGGGGAGTCACTATTATCGCATGGGAAAGCGGATGGAGATGTTCCTGACAAACTTAATTACAACCTGCGTGGTTGGTAACAGCCCTACTGTACTGCACTACTTGGAGAGAAGCAAGTAGAGCTTACCAACAGCATCGACGATATTCCCTTGATTTGAGCCTTAACAGTGGTTGTCCTTGAGAAAAACTTACAGAGAACAAGAGCACTCGACACGAGGTTAGAGTGCAAGCTATTAGACCATCCCGCCTTAGGCTAACCGCCCCCCTGTGTACATCAGCTACGTCCTATTAGCATGGCAACATCGCCGAACAGTGAGACCGGAGCCAAATTGTCTTCGGAATATTTAGCCACTAGGTATTTGCGGCTAGCAATGACTTAGTGGTAAATAGCATGTGGATAGGCGAGGGCTCACCATACCCACTGAATCCTCTGTCTATTCTACAAGAACAGCCTATACTGGCCTCAGGTATAGTACAGCCACTAGACAAAAGTCTTGGGGATGCGGGAGAGGTTTAATTGCATTGATGGCGCCTTAGTGCCTTCGTAGAATGGTAGCGGGGTTGTCGCCTTGCCACTGACGACCAACCGTCAACGGCTAATGGTAAACTGTCAATGCTGAACAAGCAGTAAATTAAGAGAATTTACTAAAAAAAAAAGAGACCTAGTCTACCATTTTGCCACGCAATAATTTGTGTATCCCCTTTCCAAACAGCGGCACCGTTTAGTAGAAATACCCTCAAGAGCGGAAATAATCTTAGTGCAAGAGCCAATAGTTCAAGTCCTTATGGTATTGGAGTTGTTTGTATAGATAAAAGTACAGTATGTAACGACACGTACAGTATTTTGGACGAGTGCCCTGGCCTCAATCAGGACACAGGTATGGTGCTCATTCTGTTAATGAGCTATGCTTGGTACACTACTAATCAATACGCTACCGTAATGTAGTAAAAAGAAGCAACGGGCGGGCTCAAGAGCATGGTGTGTGCCGCACCAGTAAATCCCAAGGTAGGTGGAAGTCATAGGAGGTCACTCGCTACAACTTGGTGTTCCAGCAGGAAGTTTCCAGAGCCTGCTATGTGATATAATATAATATGCAATAACGCACCATTAGCCGTGCTAGCACGTATAAATTAAAAAAGCGACTTTGGATCTCAATAGGGATGTGAGAAGGGGGAGGAGGGGACAATATTTATACAGGTATGGAGTGGGAAGTAAGTTAGAGGGGTGAGAGGCCGCAGTTTAGGTTTTTTTAAGTGCAAATTAGCTCGTTTACGGGTGGGAATAGCTTTTCTAAATCAAATTTGTATCCTCCCCCTTAGTACTACTCTCCCAACCACAGGTGATGCGGGCTATCTATATCTAAGGCTATGCATGGGGTTTGGTTCTATTGGGAGCTTCTCGTTTTCGAGGTTATGATGTGAGAGCCGTGGAATAGGGTTCGGTTTCGTGGTTAAGGAGCTTCTTATTATATCGGTTTTTGCTGGATGGGTGAGAGTAGGAAGTCTGGGCGGTCTTCCGGATTCGGGTTGGAGCTCGCGGCGTGAGGGCAATGATATCTAAGCATAGTATTCATTAAACTATGCCTTCGGTAGAAACAAATCACCACACCTCAGTTAACATCTTACTTTCTATCGCATTTCACTAGTCGTTAGAAATGCTTGAACTTTGTGCCCTTTCTCTATCTATATCTAAATAACCCTTACGTCTACGAATCAGATAGGGGGGAGGGAAAGGAGAAAAAAGGGAATTGTAGATAAATTAAAGAAACAATTGATGCGCAAAGAGGATATACAGCCGGAAAACAAGGAAGGGGGTAAATATGATGGGAATTTCGAGCCATACAGGCCCATCTCAATACAATAGGAATATCCCCCACCAACGCCAAAACTCTAGACTGTAAACAGAAATTGATAAATCCCGACTTGCTTACATAGGAAAATCTGTGCAGAGGCTTGGGCGGGTATTTCCTATGACCGAAAGAGAAATATTTGAGCTAAGGTTCTGTCACAGGCATATTCCGGGGGGAAGGGAAAGGCGGATAGTTGCAATATCCGCCTTTGGTATAGGAAGAACTCACTAGTTGTGCTAATTCACCTCTTCCTATATTATACTTTCCATCTAGCAATAACTTTGGGGCCCCCTATTTGATTGCCTATAGGACATACGGTTATAAGGCATATCAGTACGAAAGGCGCACGAGGACCAGGCACACAGTGATGGACTATTTTTTTCACACCCTATACTAGTAGGGTATGGGTATTGATTTTATTTCACTAATACCGGTCGCCATAAGCACCAGGTATTAGGTATTTAGTTTATCATAGTTTATTGTTTCTTTCGCCCTCCAACCTTCAGCGTAGGGCAGTTGACTTGGTTTGTTTCTCCTTTTATAATAGTTAGCGTAGGGCATCGTGCATAGGATTTGAGGGTGCTGGATCATGATATTTCTAGGAGTTCCTCCCCCCAGAGCTAGATATGTACAACTTGGTTTCTTGGAGGTTTTCTTAGGTTCTAGAACTTCCAGCTGTTTCCGATATATTTATCCCCTACTTTAGCTTTAGCCATTATCTCCATCGATATTTTAGTCTATCATTTGTCTCTCATTTTCGTATACTTCATTCAGGTAATCTCACTCGAACCACCGCGTCCTTTAGCCATTCCTTCCCTCCAACCATATTGGGTAAGCATAGACCAAAATCATTCGGCACATTTCTCTCCAGTGTGGTCAAAGGTTTCAAAATCCTAGGCGAGGTGTCGACCTGCTATCCAGCCCGTGATCCATCATCTGGAAGCGGCAGTCGGCCCCGGAATGCTCTAGATGACACCTATCTTGTTTACTAACCGGATAGCTCTCGACTGCCAATACAGGAGAGGACCCACTCTATTAGGATCCCAGGGCGTCGGTGGGGGGATATATTCACCTACCCCGCGAACTTCATCCATCGAGTGATTATCAATGAGGCTCACCCAATGGTGTCCAGACCTCCAACACCGAGAGAAGAACGATACCAATTAAAATATCAGCTATACCACTTGGGAAAGCATAGGGCAGAATGTCACCTCCTATACGCTAATTATAGCGGCAAATCTAGCAGCAAAATAGAAGACATTATCTTAAAAAGCAAAAACGGAGAGTAATAGAGCCGGGTGTCTAGCATGAGATTTCTAAAGACTCATTCTCACTTACAAGCGATCGGGGGACCCGCCAACGCGACGGCCTAGAACTGGTAAAACTTCCGGGGGGGGTGTCCTCTTCAACTTGTTGTCCCTCACTGTTTCTCACCCGCCGCCTTTCTTTCTCACTTAGGCTATTTAGTCTGTGCTTCCAATGCAGCATGTCGATCCTAAGTCAAGAGCTAACAAATGTAAGGATTCAAGAGAAAAATCTTGCGTACTTTACTTAGACTCTAGGGTCCTCATCTTTGCACCTCCCTAGTGAGGCGATGCACATCTGTTCCATAGATGTTGTCAGCCATCGACCACCACTGGAATCCAGTGCCGCCAAAAAAAAAAGCTTAATCGGACGTCTTGCTTTCATGTTAGTAATTCGGAAATCGGATAGCCCTACCCCTCCGGCACCGTACTCATGTACCACGCTCGAGCAAGCCAGCCTTTGTTCTTGCTTTTTAGGTTCGGAGAAGAGCCATGATGAGCTAAGCATCAGAGCCACATAACACAACCCTTTCTAGTGAAATCACATTCTACAAGCTTAAATCAACCCAGATAATTCGCTAGCACCGGTACTTGAACACGATTGCTCAATCGTATAAGTAAATTGCAACTTAGTAGAAACCGCAATAGTAATACCGATAGTGTGCCATATTCGGAAAACAGCAGTTGACCGGTCTTCTGCTGCGAACCGCACTCTACTCGAGTACTCATGATAGCTCAGATTTCGTGCCTGAGCTCCGCTCCCCAGAGAAATCCTCTGGGACACCCTACCAATTCGTCAACGATAACCATGCTCATAAGGATCAAGATGAGTCCACCATACCGTACTTGTGTATTTGTACTAACACCGATCCCCCAAACTGGAGGGTCTATATCAGCTCTAGCCAATATTCCACAAACCTTTAGAGGCTAGGGCAAAAGAACAAGCAGTCGCCATCTGTTGTTGGCTATAGACAGGCGTGATAGCCCCCTAGGAAGAGGGTAGTTCCGAAGAAATAGGGAGTCGGGGAGCTACCTACTTGAAAGTGTAATTTTGACGTCCGATGAACTCTAGCGTGAGCAGACACAATTGCTAAGCAATTCGCCGTGTCTATCATTCATTCCCTAAAAACTCTCCACCTCAGTATCTTTCATAGCATCCATAATTTTCACTCCTTATTTACCAGTTCCAATTATCGATCTACCCTGGGGATGCTGGTACTGTATACTAGCGCAAGTGCTTCTAAATCCCCAAGAACCTCCCAGAATCGCTGAAAGTCTCGGGAGAGTTCTAGCAAACTTGAAGTTTGCGCATCAGGAATACTACACGGTATTCAAACCACTTGAAGGACGCGATCCCGTTATAATAGAACACCCCTCTTCTGTCAAATCACCTCTTTTTAAATCACATTCATCTCCCTTTCTTCTTTCCAATAATGAGAAAAATCGACAGCATTATCTCGAAAGATCACAATACGCCAAGGGGCAAGCGACAGGAACAGCACAATATTCTCTCACGCACTACCGAACACGGGGAATTTTTCGCCAAAAAGGGAAACCAATTTTCGCGTCCAAAGTGATTCCAACCGTGCAATGCTGACAGAAACTTATAGACCGAGTAATAAAGAGAAAGTATCCAGCACAATTCTGTTAACTAGTGCGAGTCCAAACCAAAGCACAATACAATCACCATGAGCACTGTACTGTACGGTACTCGAGTATTTATTTGTGCTACCAGATCTCGATTAGGCATCCGGGACGCGGTGCACGGGTCGCTGTTGCTGGCAGCCGCCCAGTGGACCGGCCATCCCATCCACTCTCAGGTCCAAGATCCACCAACCTCTCCTACAGTTGTCGTGTCAGCTCACGTTCCAAAACTCTCCAAACAATCTCACTATCGCTCGACAACCAACTCATTCGCCCAATGCCTTCTGGTCGCCGCCATCTCGCACGTCCAACCGGCAGTGGCAAAGACTTTTTGCTTCCACTTGCACTCACAATCACTACCGCAGCGATCGCAACCATCGGCCTCTACTTCTGGCCTGGCAACGACTCCCCATGGGGCTCTCCGCACGAGTCCGAGGATGAAATCGAAGTCGGAGGAAGATCCCGGAAGTCCAGACGGCACCAATATTTCGACAGAATCACGGAGGAGGATACCGATGACTTGATCGAAGATGCCAGACGCGACGAATTATTACGGAAAGAAAATGAAAAATCCGCCCGCAGACACAATACTGGCAGCGCTAAACACAACACCAGTAGCGGCAGCACAATGATGGCAGGCGCACTGGTTGTGGACAAGATAGAGCACGCAGTTGGAAAGGCAGCAGACCTATTGCCGGGAACCTCGGGAAGAAAGAAAGCTGAAGCACTAAAAGAGCTCAAGAAGGAGGCCGAAGAGGTATCGAAGAAACAGCAATATGTTCCGACGCCGGCAAGGAAGAAGAGTGTGGCAATTGTTGTGTCGGAGAGAAAAATGCTTCTCGGGGAGTACTCAGACTTGGATTTCGAGGAAGCAGGGCTGCCATCAGTGAGTTACCTCATCCTTGCTATCTCGCATTGCCTACTGATATCTTTCAGTCACTTCTATCACACCTGCCACATCCATTGGACCTCACTCATACAGTTGTCAACATTCTGGTGTACTCACCACAACTTAAAACCCATCCACTCTCCAAATCTAGTGCATTTCGCTCTCAAAAAGCGGCAGCGGCAGCAGAGGCTTCAGCGGGCAGCGCTGATAAATCACTTCGTAAACCTTCAGCATCCCACTTCTCACCCACTGCGTCCACTTTCACTCTTGCTGCTTCTATGCTTCCGTCTGAGTGCCCACTTGAACATATCCTTCCATTTACACAGGCATCATCTATCGTTCCTCTTTTACGCACCTTAGCTCCTGAGACCGTTTACATCGAAGAACCTCTCACACTGCCTTCATCCGGTGGGATAGTCTCCACATTGCTTGAAGGTGGGTGGGTTGGAAACGTAGTTGTTGGGCTTATTGGAGATGATGATCAGCTTGCCCAGCTGATGGACAGCGACGACGAGAAGATTCAAGAGGAGGAGAAAACTAGGAAGGGCGAAGGAAAGTGGTGGGGTACAGAAGTACAGGGAAGCATAAGAGGAAGGTTCGGAAATAGGGTGCAGATTGTTGAGGGGTGGGTCTTAATTGAGGATTGGAGAAGGAGGGTAGAGGAGACATCGTAGGTGTATTTGGGACACTGCAGAGGCCGAGATAATCGGCAAGGGGTAGATTATTGTTTTGGGAAAGGTGACGAATACCTACGAGGAGTTGTATAAATCATGAGGAAAAATAATATTTTACGAACAAACCACCCAGTAAGATGGCCAACGAGAGAAGCAGAACACAGAATCATGTAAAATAATTCACTATCGTACCAAGGCCGCGAAGTCCTTGTGCCTAATCATGTGAAGGAATAGACAAAAAAGAACCTACAGAACCCGACCCAACGCTTAAGCATACCCTTACCGGGAGCATATCCGAGATGCAGAAGCCAAGAAGGATGATGCCCTGAGCTCTCTCACTCCCTCCATACCTCGACCGAGTGCAAGCTTCTATCCTCAGCGGTAGGGCGCGCCGTGCCCCCCCCGGCGCAATTGCGAGCTCCTCATTCCTCTGCCCCTCCCCCTCCCCACACCGCGGCCCAAAACGTTCGAGCAATCGGACGAACACCCAACAACGGCTCGGATAGAAGTGAGCGAAATAATCAAAAAACGGCCATCTCGTGACGAAAAAAAGGATAAATATATTATGTATAAGTAAAAATCTTCTAGGTATGCAGAAGGCACATTTGTGAAAGGTAGTTATGTACAAAACGACAGGGAAAAACAAAAATAAAAAAGGAGAAAAAAGAAAGGAGAAGAAAAATAAAAAAGGATCAAAGAAGCGAAGAGTATGTTTCTGATTATTATGCACAAACCCCCGTGATAGATATCAATGGCAGATACGCTTCCACCGTTGCCCATATTGCAGCGAAATAGTTTCCGGCATGGGCCCCACTGTCCCACAAAGTGACAGCTCCACCGGACTTGGCTACCCGCCCATACAGTACGTGACTACCCGCAGGGAGATCTAGATTTTATTTCCCATACCATCCTAAATACGGGTCGATCCGACACTCATTCGGATGCGGCATCAAGTTTTTCGCAATCGTCGAGATCCGGCGACGCACTAGGTCCTCCTCGGCGCACGAAGAATGCGATAATGATTTTTGTCAAAGACAAGACACTATTAAATGGCCGCAGGTTGTTAGAAAAAAAACAATTTTAAAAAAATGCTAGATCTAATTATTTCCGTCAAGCACTCCCCCCCCTCCCACCCCCACTTC
>QOVD01001445.1:0-41867 GCA_003521225.1 Tuber microsphaerosporum | reverse complement strand
CTCACATTCCCGGGCGTAGTCCGTCCTAGCACCCCTAAAAAGACGGACTATGAGCCGTAGTCCGTCCCGTCCTACCCCAAAGACGGACGGACTAGACGGTTGGGAACACTGGTCTTGCCCTCACTGTGTCTTGGCAATTATTGGCTCAACTCGGATCGGCCGCCACGGAATTCCCGTTCTACCGAGGCCCCACCTTTCGGCGCTTTGGACCGTATTCACTGCCTTGAATAGCTGCATCAGATTCGTCCCGATGCCGAAGAGGGTGTGGGAGGGGTGCCTGGCCACCACGATTGGCTTTGTCGGAATTGACATTGTCTCGTTCCTGTGGGGTGTTCACAACTCCATTATATGCTTCGGGGGGATCTAACGATACAGTCACCACTAGGGGCATGGCGAAACTGGGCGGATGGCGAACAGGGGTACTTGATGGGCAAAAATGGATTCGTTAAGGTTAGGGTTACAAAAAATTACAAGTAATCAATCCTTGTTCGCCGCCCGCCCAGTTTCGCCATGCCTCCGGTGGTGACTGTAGTGGGGTTCGGTTCATCTCGCTTGGCGTTGCGGTGCAGGCATGTTGCGTTTCTGAAAGCAGTCTTACTATCCCCTCATACCCGCCCGTAGCTGCCCACGAGAGTGGCGTCCGGCCATATTCGGTGTCTGGCTGGTCGGGATTGACCTCCCCTCGTTCCAAAAGCATCCTTACTACACCTTCATGTCCGTTCTCAGCCGCCCACGAGAGCGGCGTTCGGCCATATTCGGTGTCTGGCTGGTCGGGGTTGACGTCCGCTCGTTCCAAAAGCTTCTTTACTATCCCCTCATGTCCCTTCTGAGCCGCCCAAGAGAGTGGCGTCCTGCCATATTCGGTGTTTGCCTGGTCGAGATTAAGGTCCTTTCGCTCCAAAAGCATCATTACTATCCCCTCGTGTCCCTTCTGAGCGGCCCACAAGAGTGGCGTTCGACCAATATAGAAATCTTCTGTGTTGGGATCAACATCCCCTCGTTTCAAAAGTATCTTGACTACCGCCTCATACCCCTTCTGGGCCGCTAAGGAGAGCGGTGCTCGGCCAAGGCGGGAGTCTACCGCATTGGGATTAACAGCTTCTAACTCCAAAAACATCTTTACAACCCCCTCACTCCCGTGCCAAGCGGCCCACCAGAGTGGCGTTCGGCCATAGCGGGTGTCTGCCTGGTCGGGATTAATGCCCTCTCGTCCCAAAAGCATCTTTACGACCTCCTCATGCCCTCTTCCAGCTGCCCATGTGAGAGGTGTGCCTCCCATGCAATCGGTTGCATTAACGTCCCATTCCTTTATATTCAATAGAGCAGCTGCTATCTCCACAATCCCTAGAAATGCTGCTCCGTGAAGTCCTGAAAATCCCACGGGCCCCCGCCCCTTGTATTGGTGTCCTTCAGAGTCGCTGTTTTGATGATGGTGCAATAATAGTAGGTGAGCAGATAGATGGCTATCAAATCTATCGAGAAGCCTAAGTGCAAGCGTCTTGATATTTCCCGTCATCCCCATTCTTGCGCACTTCCCCCAGTGACAAGAAGCATATTCTACAAGGGGCATTGTTGAAGGGGCCGAGCGAAGGGTTGGCGAAAGATCTGAGACACATCGAAAATTAAGGTATGTCAAGCAAACCTCCGCCATTATTGAGCGGGGACTATAGAATAAGGCTAGATCGCACAAGAGGTGCTGCTGTAGAGTGAAGTGCACCAGTCGGATAGTGGACGAAGACTCCTCGACCGTGATAAGACCCAGACAGGATTCTAGGAGTGTCCGTAATGCAGGAATGGTTTTCGGATCCAGGTCCGCGGACCCTATCTCCACTCCCAAGGCATGGCAGAGCTCCTCTGACCGTAATGGTCGTTCCGAATACAATACCCACATAAGGGCCTTTAACCCGAGTTCTGATTTGTTTCCCTTCTGCACTTTCATTCGCCTCAGAGTTGCCGTGTAGGAGTCGCTCAGCCCATTTCCTCGTGCCCTCTCTTTGAGTTTCTTCCTCCTCTGAGCAATTGTCACCTCCCCTAGAACAGCTTCGATGCTTAGCGAAACGAGGAGAAATCTACGCATAATCGTCGGTAAGCATGTATCATTGATAGAGTGGGAAGGCCAATGCCTCTACGCACGTATCACACAGCTTGTCTAGAACAACTCTCACAACATCCGCCCGCAAATCATTGCCCATCGCCTCTAGCTCTTCATCCTCGTCTAACCTCATCTCCAGATAACTCCTGATATCATCCGGATCGGGCCTGATGGATATCACAATTGCCTTGGTGAAATATCTCTGAATCGCTTCTTTGAGCTCGGGCCTCCCGGTGAGGAAGATTCTCGTCTTAGGGGATTCCCGAACAATATCTCTCAGTGACTCAAGTAGCTCAGAGAGATTCTCCGGTAGGCACTCGTCGAGTGCATCGATACAGATGAAAACCCGTGACCGTGAATCGATAGCGATCTTCAACATTCGGATCAAATTGGCAAGTAGCAGTCCTCTGTCATAGAACTCCCTATTCCCTGCTTGAAACGCCTCACGCAGATAAATGGGGATTTCACCCGTTCCTGCTAGCTGCTTCAGAATGGCTCCCATCACGTTGGTGATTGTTTGCTGTTGCTGGGTGTGGAAGTCGCTGTATAAATATGCAACCTTGATGTCTTCCTTCCATTCCTAACTACGTAGGCTGTCGATCACAATGGAACTAGTGTTTCCCGCCGTCAGCTATATTCTCTTCTTTTACAGAATTTCACTACTTACCTCAGATATGTTTTACCGACTCCCGGATTCCCGCAACAAAACAAGACAGCATTATCTGCTCCAACTTCGCCCCACCTCCATTCCTGAAACTCGCTAGTTTCCAAAAACCAATCTCCAACACCTTTGAACCGTTTGGTCTGCAGGCCCTCATGTCGGGTATTCGGCTCTAGTGGAGAGAGCCAACGCATAATATCTGCACGGTCGTAGGAATCATACTGGGAGTTGTGGAAACTAAACCTTAAGCAGGAGTCAGTGGCACCGAAGGAGCCCGGGGACGTAGCCTGGGCCATGATATTCTGTCCGGGAATATTGGTTGAATATAGAAAGGGTAGGGAAGTTTAGAGGGATATCGGGGGAGTTTATAAACTTTAACTGAGCAGGGCTGAAGAAAGCGGGGCGATGTGGCACGTGTAGTGCCATTGCTCGAGTGCCATCCACCTCTCGCCGAGTGTACATGACTGATAAGACATAATATTATGGAAGAATTTCAAAATGACTAGATAGGGTAGTTTTAGCATCCTTAGTATGATAATGGGTAATTTTTTTCCTACTAAAATTTCCGGTTTGGTGTCGCAGATACGGTACGGTAGCACACATTTTCTAATCCCTATCTGTCCGGTCACTCACGTCCATACCCGAGCACCACCAAAACTCTTCCCACTGGTAGTCTAAGCTATTGGACTCCAATTTCTCCACTGTTTAGGAGCATGCTTTATAGGGGTTGTGATGCAGGCCTGTAGGTGGTATGCTAGGTATGAACTTCTACTAATTTTATTATTTTTTATCGATATCGTTGCTGTTTCATCATGAAAGTCCTGAATTACTTATTGTATTGAGTTAAGGTACAGTACAAGCGCTCCAACGCTGACTACCGTGCTCACGGTCGCGCAATTACGACCCCTCTCGATACCACACTTTCCTCTCGTATCCTAAGAAGTGGTGCAAGTATCTGCAAGGCTACCTTGGCGCTTAGAGACCCCCGCTTTGCGGACCTCGCTCTTCTTCATCTTCTAGGAACACATTCAACCGACCATAACTTACTCAATAACTCCTCTACAATAGTGCACCCAGCAAAGATGTCTCAACACCCCATCCATCATAACCGAAACTGCTTCAACAATACGAATTCTTTCAATAACGTGTGGAAAAATTGTACCATCGTCGACGATCGGTCTCCGCTCCTAACCTGGTTATCATCTCTAGAGCCCAAGCTACGGCATCGCGATATCCAAGAGCGCCGCGCCGCCGGTGTAGGAGAATGGCTTTTGCAAACTGAAGCATTCAGAACCTGGCATGACTGTTGTGGGAAAAGTGAAAGTAATAACGCAGTCTTATATTGCTATGGAGATCCGGGAGTCGGTAAGACATTTATCAGGTAACTAGAATTATTCTCGGGGGAGAAAAGAGAGAGCTAGTGCTAACAAGTCGCTATGCTAGTTCCCTAATAGTGGACAGACTGTGTGATCAGGCGAGGGGACAAAGCTCAGCTGTTACCTGTTTTTACGTTGACTTCGCAGACCGGAAGGAGCAGTCCGCGACCAGTATTCTGGGTTCCTTGCTGAGACAGATTGTTGGTGGACTAGACAGGATTCCGGAGGAAATATCACAAGCTTTTCAAGAGGAGAAAAAGGCTATTGGTGGACGAGGACCGCGACTTCCGGATATCGTGAAGATGCTACAAGCTATCACGTCCTCACTACGCACATTTATATGCATAGATGCCCTAGACGAATGCGCAACGGTGGATCGAGCAAGCCTCCTGATGTCGCTACAACAAATTGTCCAGAAGTCTCCAGGCACACGAATATTCATCATTGGAAGACCTCATGTTCGGGCTGAGATTGAAAGGTGTCTTGAAGGAAGAGTGACAAGTGTATCCGTGAGCCCCAGAAAAGACGATATCATCGCATACCTCCGTGTTAGACTAGGCCAGGACCCAACTCCATCTGCGATGAACGAGCGCCTGAAGGCAGACATCTTGGAAAAGGTTCCCAAAAACATGTCAGAAATGTACGTAGGGGCAATAATATTAGGATCCCCACCCCAGATTATCCACTAATATATATGCATCTAGGTTCCTACTAGTTTCCTTAACTATCGATTCAATATTAAATGAATCGACAATCCACCGGAGACGGGAAAGGCTTAATAAAATGACAGGTGGATTGCAGGTGGGAGATGTTTACAGTGCCACGATGGAAAGGATAAAGGCGCAGGATGGGGATAAGCCGACACTCGGGGTGGCAGCATTGATTTGGATTAGTCATGCGGAACGGCCGCTCCAAGCGGATGAGCTCTGCCACGCCCTAGCAGTCGAGCCAGGCTCTACAAATTTCAATTGTGACAGCGTCCCATCGCTGTCAACATTGGTGGACTGCTGTCAAGGGCTTATTACTGTAGATAAGGAGGTCTCAACTGTGCGATTGATCCACTTTACTCTACAGGAGCATCTTTCCGCCAATCTGGATATATTCAATAGCCCTCACTCAGCAATGGCAGAAACCTGTTTGACCTATCTGAATTCCCAGGAGGTCAAAGCCCTTTCCACCGCTCCTTTCCCTAATCTCCGGAACGCACCCTTTCTAGAATACTGTTCTGTATACTGGGGGGTCCATGCGAAACGGGAGCTTTCACAGAACGCGAGATCAATTGCGCTAGAGCTATTAAAGGATCATTATAGCCAGATATCGACCAAGTTACTTTTTGCGCATACTTATATGCATTTCGGGGATAGGGATGCTTGCACTCCGTTCAGCGGACTACACTGCGCATCATTCTTTGGAATTTTTGGAGTTGTCGCTGGTTTGATAGAGGCGGGAGGTTATGACATCAATGAGCAAGACTTTGGGGGATGTACACCACTTACGTGGGCTGCTTGTAATGGACATGAGGAAGTGGTCGAATTTCTGCTCGGGCAGAGAGAGGTCAACCCGGACAGGCCAGATGATGACGGCCAAACACCGCTATTCCCTGCAGCTTGGAATGGGCATGAGGAAGCAGTTAAAATATTACTCGGACGGCGAGACGTTAACCCCGACAAGCCAGACAATAACGGCCGAACACCGCTCTCGTATGCGGCTTGGTATGGATGTGAGGGTGTGGTGAAAGCACTACTCCAGCGGGAAGAGGTCAGCCCCGACAAACCAGATAAATACGGCCGAACACCGCTCTCATTTGCCGCTCAGTATGGACGTGAGGGAGCGGTGAAAATGCTACTCGAACGGGAAGTCAACCCGGACAGGCTAGATAATAATGGCCAAACACCGCTCGCGTTTGCTGCCCTGTATGGACGTGAAGGAGTGGTGAAAATACTACTCGGGCGGGAAGAAGTCAACGCTGACAGGCCGGATAAATATGGTCGAACAGCGCTCTCGTATGCTGCTTGGAATGGACATGAAGGAGCGGTGAAAATTCTACTCGGACGGGAAGACGTCAATCCCAGACGGCCGGATAATTACTGCCAATCACCGCTCTGGTATGCCGCTCAGTGTGGACATGATAGAGTAGTAGCACTGCTTCGTTTCGCAACGCGGTAACCCCCTGTCCGACTTAACGCCTTGGAGATGCCGCCTCGCGAGAATAACCCTCGCCCCTTCCCTTTTGGGGTACGTTACCCATGGTGATTACCCCTGGACATCACCCTTCGTCGACTGGGGAAATCCCATGAGCGGGAATGCGCGTGTCTCATAATCTCCTGTGCCTACTTGGCGATTTGGTTTCGTGGTTGGTGAGGATTTATGAGTTTCTGTTTACAGACTTCCGCAGAGTTTGGTCTAAGTTGTGGGAAGGTCGAGTTTACACCTTGCAGAATTCACCCCACCATATTTAATTCCTTCTGTATATTCTTACCTACATATATTCCATTTCTTGTGTACTTTTAATTTCCGCACGCCACCTCTCCCCGGAACGATGGATAAGCTATATATCGCGTTTTTTTTAGTGGTAAACGTGGTGCACGATAGTGCAAAGATTCTTGAGGAGATTGTCAAAAACTATGTAAAAACCGTGCCCGCGATAGAGGGTTAATTATCATAAATCATACGGCGTAGTGGATAAAACCATATTATCCTTAGCTGATACCTGCTTGCTACCCTAGCTATAGAAGTGAGTAATGAGAGTAGAGGGGGCATAGTAGACTAGCTTTTCGCGCCTCCATTAGTCTCATCCATTTTGCAATCAATTTAATAGCATAGAACATACCAAGTCATAAAGTGGATATCATAGTAGATACTCACCGAGTACAAGACTCTCCGGTAGAAGCCGCGTCAGCACTCCCGAACAGCCGACACTCCAACGATGCGCCTCGCGAGATAGGCAGAGAATAACATCTTCAGACAGCTGCGGAAAGGCTAAACAACTAACCGAACTAAGGAAACGGCTACAAAAACGTACCAATTGGAATGAGGCTAGTTAAGCTAGAAAGAACGCCTTTTATCGAAGTCTATTTAATCGAGTCCATATGATAGGGATCTTTCCTACCCCAATCCTGCACTTGGCGCCAATTTAAGGGATGAGTATGGTTAAAGTTGATGGAAGCGGATTATTGGCGGACAAAGATATAATAGATCGGAGAGTTGCCACAAGTGTAAAGGTTCAGTCACTAGACAAAAGTCTTGGTGATTGCAGAATAGCGAGATGCGCCTATGCACCCAAGGGGTATTTAGCAAAAGCGGTTAATGATATTGTAATGGTAGAACAAAAAGAAGAATTAGACATGAAATATTATTTTAGTAGTAAACAAGTAGGAATACGTTTAGCACTCTGTATCATACGTGATTTTCGACTGTGGGGGGGGGTGGGGAGGGCGTCAGACTATTTTCGCTTGGTCTTTGCTGACTAAGCCTTCACCAAGACTTTTGCCTAGTGACTGTATGATACGATGAAAATATTACAGAATATCCTTAGTGATGTCATTTGTTCTGGAATTGAAATGACTAACGGAGATGGCTTATGGTCATGTCTTTCCTTTATCATTATTACGGAAGAATTGTCGGGGGAGAAATTTGATTTGCGTATGCTAGTTTTACTTTTGCTACATAGGTTTTAACTTTTAGATAATTCGCCTGTTTGTTCATAAATACGCTTTGCTTAGCGAGATGATGGTACTTAATAGTATATGGAAGGGATTTTCATGGCAGGTTGCGGATGTTTTGTTGCTAGCTTGATTGGGATATATTGGGCTTACCCGGCTCAGAAGGTGGTTCTAGTGGCGGGAACAGGATTGTTTCTCGCTTCCTCTTTTCTTTCCTTTTAGAAAAGAGAGACGGACAAGTGATGAATGGCAGATAAGAGATTGTGGCTGCAACTTGATTTTTCTTTCTTTCATTGGGCTTCTTTTTTTTTTCAATTTCATCTTCGGCTCGGACTTTAAGACGACTTAGTGAAGAGAGAGAACAAGTTAATTCGATTGGGTGTTGTTTGTGAATCTCCGGTAGTGAACCTTAATCAGCCGGAAAGTTGGTGTTTCAGTACGCAGGCAAATGGGGCCATACGTGGAGATGAATAGATGGGTGTTGGAAGCGGAGGAACGAGCAGAAGAATTTTCTTATATTTTGTATGTTTGTGTTATTGTCTAGTTAATGAGGAAGAGCGAACGAAGTTTCTAATTATGTTCCTGCCCTATAGCCCAAATTATCGCTTAACCTTATAAAGAGCGCCCATTCTGTCAGTATCCGAGGCTCGGGAACCTTCACATTCACTAACACTATTAGATTCTTCCACATCTCATTCACTATTCCAGGCTGGATTTTCCTTATGCTGTCGGTTACAAGTATGTTTGCAGCCCTATGCTTCTATCACTAAAGTCAGTTTTAGATATGACAATGATGATCAACTGGCTGGCGTCCCAGCTCATCTCAAGGTGGTGCAATCGGAACCGCGCTTGGTTGCCTTTTAGGTGAAATTTTACTGGAATATGCATCTTTGTATAACTCCCGTGACATCGGGCATGCAAGTGAGGAATATTCGATCCCATAGCACTCCCGAACGACGTCTCTCGGCGGTTCAAGAGGTTCCGGCAGATCCTTTTGAATAACCCCCATCACGCTAGCCCTTGTCTGCCCCCACCGAGCACGTAGGTCGCACTACCGATATGAGCCGATAACAGCGATACCTTCCCCTCTCGCCTGTTCGCACAGCCTGTTGATAACTAGGAAACTGTTATTTATCGTCCTCAGCGATATTCGCTGCTTTCCGAGAATCCCACCACTTAGTTTAGATATGCCTTGCTCACTCCCAAGAAAAACAAGGCCTTATCGGCTTGACCCTCGACCCCTCACCACTTCTAGGACTCGCTACTTTCCAAAAGCCAATCTCTAATCCCGGCGAATCGGTCGCTTTCCCCGCCCCGGTGTCTGGTGTTGGCTCTCTGGTGGGGAGAGCTAAGCATAGCATCTGCATCTTCGTTGGACTTATAGAAGGTGTTCTTGAAACTACCGATTATGTTGTGGTAGTTAGCATTGCCGTCGCCGATGTTGACCGATTGAGTTCCCGCAGTCTGGGCCATGGTGTTTTGTCCATAGATAGTATGGCAAGTGTGTGGGTATTGGGGAAGTTTATGAACTTTGTGGAAGTAGAGCTGAAGAAAGCGGAGAGATGAGGCTCTCAGTGTGACATTACCGGCCAACCACCACCATGCGGCCAGGACACATGACTAATATGGAGGGTAGAAGAATTTATAAGTGAGAGTTGCTTGCCATCTAGCCCTCGGATAGGTGATACTTCTCTTTGCGCAAAAACTTTGCGAACCGGAGTGTACCATAGCGTACATAAATTACAGTTGCCGTGTTATTTTTCTCTCGATCAAAATTACTCTTCAAATTTTTGAGAGTGAGGTAGTTTTCTATGATGGCTAGTTTTCAAAGAATCCTAGCCGTGTGGATAAGGTAGCCGGCAAGAGCCATAACTTGGAAGGCAATATCCAATTTTTTTTATTTTGGCTTAGTATAATACTTTAGTTTACTTTATTTGCCCAGTGCGAGAAGTACAATACCTATTGAGACGACTATACTACACTGACCCCCCCCATTGGACTCCTGTTAATAGACAATCGCCCTGACTGTTCTGCGAGATTAATCAACATCCTGTCATAACACTACGGTATTGTCGAGTAGTGAGGGTTAGGGTTTTGTATGGCTGACCCGGGATCCTCCCCGGATAGTATCAGGTGAAGTAGTTAATAGCAGTATGAGGGGTAGTCACTAAAAGGAAAGGATGACGGTTACACGGTAGAATTGAGAGAAATTTCTAGGAGGAGTAGGCCTACTACTTGCGAATATGAATCTGACTTCTGGGGGCTAATCGTCGACTTCTATGATAAATACATATACACCCATAACGGGCTATACTATACATTATCGACTTAGCGAATAGGGGGAATGAAGATCGAGGGAGATGATTATACGGAGAAAGTCAAACCGGAACTCAGACAAAGGAAAATGTAAAGGAAAAAGGGAGACAAAAAAGAAAGAAAAGTAGTGGAGTAGTAAGTAGGCGGATAAAAATCAGAAAGGACGCCCTTGATCAAAATCTAGTTACGCTTAGATCGACGAAGACATTGCCAACACCAATATTCCACTACCAGTAGGTAATTATCAAAGAGAGGAAAATATGCGTGGCAATGGCGGAAAAGCAACGAAAATGAGAAAGGCTAGTGCTCCCATTATGTTGGTAGTTGTCAGCTCCCGCCAAGCAAAGAAGTCGCAATACAAGCATGCGACAGCGACATTTTCCGTCTTTGTCTGATCGCATAAGCTGTCGGTCACTAGGGAACTAGTATTTCTGGCCGTTAGTGATATCCGCCTGGTTCAAAAAAAATCCCAACTTCCCTTTACCAGAGAGTATGTAGTAGAAAAACTACAGAAACTCGCTATCGATGCTGGTCTAGGGTATAGTGCTTGGAATGGACACAGTTGTCGTAGAGGAGCGGCAACCTGGGCAGCCCAAGTGGGCATTAACGAATCCCAGATCCAACCATTGGGAAGGTGGCGCTCCGATGCATATAAAGCATACATTGAATACTCAAAGGACGAACGGATATCTCTCCTGCGACGCTTCCAAAGAGCCCCCAGGACCAACAGCCGGTAACCTGTTCCTCCTGCCTTGTACATTGCAATACGATGTTGGGCACCTCAACGGCAGGCAGGCCTTGGCTGGCCATGGGCCACCTACCAGTGCCTCAGAGTGGGATACATCGGTGCCAACGATTCCATGCGACAAGGGCAGCAGCAGCATCACCAGCGCATCCGACAGCGGAACACTTAATGTGGCAGAGCACAGGGGACGGTGGTTGGATGTTTGGGCTTTCTTTTGATGGCGGTGGCTTTCTTTCTTTCTATTTCCTTTACAATCATTAGTTCCTGTAGATTGACTCTCACTTTGGCCAATTTCTCAAAGCCAACGAAATCTAATCTGCTATAGACATGCTAGAAAGGAAAGAAAGAATAGAAGAGAGATAAGAGAAAGAGGTGTTCCACTGGCGGAGGCATTGGGGTTGGTGTCGCTACCCTTGCCGTTGGGATGGTTGCAACCGATATGTCCCAGTTCCAGGCAGGTGGTCATGCGGCTGGCTGGTCCTGCCTGCCGTCCGGTGGCTGGCATCCCACTCCCATGCTGAGGCAGGCTCAGTTGTATTGTTGTCGGTTCGTGTTGGTCTGTAATCGTGAAGATAATGATATCCGTTCCTCTATTCAAGTTGAGTACTCGATGTTGGCCTTTTCGGTGGCTGATTGAGCGGGTAGTTTGTTTGCTAATAGCTAAGCTGGGGGGTTTGTAGTTATGCTGGAATAGGGGTTTATAATCATTGAAGCTAGGGTTATGCATGGCTGGAGTCGCTATAAGTATGGCCTGAGTAGCCGTGAGTGTGGCTTTAGTAGTCGTGAGCGTGGCTTGAGTCGCCATAAGTGGGTTAGTATGTGGGATAAATAGCTAGGGGTA
Organism: Tuber microsphaerosporum; assembly: GCA_003521225.1. Classification (NCBI taxonomy): domain Eukaryota; kingdom Fungi; phylum Ascomycota; class Pezizomycetes; order Pezizales; family Tuberaceae; genus Tuber; species Tuber microsphaerosporum. The sequence goes on along the minus strand of QOVD01001445.1, from coordinate 30,174 downwards.
GGCATGGCTAGAGTAGCTGTAACCGTGGCTTGAGTAGCTGGAAGGGTGGCCTGAGTATGTTAGAATAGCCACCAAGGCCCATATCTCTAACACAAACTACGACACAGATTGTTTGGAAATGGTTGAAAAATACATTAGTCGAAAATGAGAGAGTGTATTGGCGAGGGGTTAGGTCCAGCGGGGATGTTTTGAGAATATGCAGGGACTTGAACTAGAGGCATCGAAGGTTTGGAACTCAGGTCTAGTAAGAGCTGGAACGAACAAGTGTCATACTATAATGTTAGTGAGAGAGATGAAGGTATCAGGAATGTTCAGAAAGGGGCGAGCTAGGGCAAGCATGTAAGTAGATGAGATGGAAGGAAGGGATTAAGGGATGAATGGTTTTGGAAGATGTTAGAGAGTGCGTTCTCAGGAAAAGGAAAAGAGGGTGTGGGAAAGAAGCACAGGGCTTGGACAAAAACAAGGAAAGGTTTCTTCAGTAGTCGAGTTTTTGTGTATCTAAAGGACACCGCTGGTCAGTGTATGAAAGAATAAGAGTCCCAAGATACTCTTGACTAATTATAGCCGAAATAATTTTAAAGTCGCTGTGAGCCTAGCTTGAGTAGCCATAGGCGGGGTAGTAAGTGGGGTGAACCGCTAGGGGTATGCTTGGCTTGGATGGCCGTAACTGTGGCTTGAGCAGCCATAACCCTGGCTTGAGTAGCCGTAGACCAGGTAGTATGTGGGATGAACCGCTAGGGGTATGCTTGGCTTGGGTAGCGGTAACCGTAGCTTGGGCAGCCATGACCCTGGCTTGAGTAGCCGTAAGCAGGGTAGTATGTGTGATGAATAGGTAGGGGGATGTTTGGCTTGTTGGATGGTAGGCTATAGGGCATGGGTTATGCAGTTGAGAGGAGATGCGGATATGCGGATATGCCGGGTTGCAGGCATGCAGCTAGGAGATTGATGGTATAAGGTATGTGGCTTTGAACTTTCTGGCCGTATAGCACCTAGCAGTGGGTTGTTGTTTTCACGCCCTATGCCAGTAGGCATAGAGGTCTTCATTCCATGATTTCATTCATACCCTATGCCATTAGGCATATGAGAGGTTGCGCTTTGTTGACGGTCTGGTTTCAGGGATCATGGAGGATCATGGGATAGTTCTAGATAGTAGGGTATTAGATTTTGTCAGCTCCATGTGTTTCATTAGAGTTTGTGGAGTTTCCGGAGCATTTGGTTCTCGTTAGCTAGATGGAGAAATATATATCCCGGCCTGTCCTTAGCTAGTGGCATCCTAGAGCACACCAGATCTCGGTTCCTTCACCATTGGCATTTTCTCCCAAACCTGATGTGATCGCACTTTTATTTGTTCCTTCTTCCGTGCTCCCTATAGCCTCCCTCATGGCAGGGGTAGCTGTAACCATGGCTTGAGTAGCCGGAAGCCTGGCTTGAGTAGCCGTGACCCTGGCTAAAGTAGCCGCAGGCGGGGTAGTAGGGACTTTGCGATTTCTCATCCAGAGCCAAATCCTAGCAACCAGGTTGGTCTGTAGCCTCATTTGCCTCACATACAGAGTCTTTCCGTAAAGTCTCTGGTATGTGGAATGAATTGCTAGGGGTATGCATGGCTTCAGTAGCTGTAACCAAGGCTTGAGTAGCAGGAAGTGTGCTTGAGTAGCCATGAGCCTGGCTTGAGTAGCCGTAAGTGGAGTAGTATGTTGGGTGAATGGCTGGTAGTAAAGAAAAGTGTTTGGGGCAGTGCTTGGTTTGCTAACAGTTAAGCTGGGAGGTTTACGGTTATGCTCGAATAGGGGTTTATAATCATTGAAGCGAGGGGTATGCATGGCTTGAGTAGCCGCAAGTCGAGTAGTATGTGGCATGATTTGCTTCCAGTAAAGGAGAGTATTTGGGCGAGGAGTTTGTTTGACTGTCTGGAAAGATACACCTCAAGGGAGCATGTTCTTTGATGCTGCCCGGAAGGCTGAGTACCTCCTCCGATATCATTTGACAAACCTCCAGGTATGCGCTTGTGATCGGTGAAGAGTTGGATGAAAGGATTTGGGTGCCGAAAGGCTACAAGCCTGAGGAAGTTTTCCTTGTCGTATGTGGAAGAGTGGAGGCATGCGTGGAAGAGCTGGGGTATGCATGGAAGAAGGAAGACCTGTGTCGTCATTGATAGAAGGATAGAAGAAATGGCTCTGCCATTATTATTACATATACCCCTGTCTCTGAGTTGTGTGCGACCTGTCTCGTATTATTGCTGTTCTTTTAGTCTAGGCGTGTTCGCTTCGTTTAATCGCTAATTACTCGCGCATTTTAGTTGTTCACGATTGTTCCGCCCTAGCCATTTGCAACAGTCTGGCACCGTGTATGCAGTGAGGAGATGTAGAGAACTGAGTGGTCTCAGAGTGATATATGAAGTACTGCAAATGGCGTGATAATATGGTAAAGAGTGTGGAGCGAGTAGTTCTTCTTTTCTGTACTGAAGTGGCTAGTCCACGCCCAAATAGAATCAGTAATCGTTCACAAGATTATAACATATTTCTTCCGCCAGTAATGAAGGTTGATGGTATGTATGGCAAGGGCTGTTGCTAGCTCTCCTTGCCAGAAATGTGGGGCAAGCTTGATCGAAATCCCGCTATAGGTTGGCCGGGCTTCGGAAAAACTCATTGTAGAGCATTCTCCCTCTTTTCCATCATGCTCTGTTTGCTCAAACTGAACCCGCCTGATATTTATATTTTGTAGAGACTCAGCGCGTTCTTTTTTACTGGCTGAAAGACGGTAGATGTTTGTCGGATACGAAGTGCCCCCCATTCCCAAGAGATAGACTGTACAGTAGTTTCCCCATGCCTGAGTTGGTCCAGCTGGCTCTTTAACTCGGCAATTCGTCCAAGCTCAGGGTTAAGTTTGGAGGGCGGCGCAGATATAGTAGTGGAGTGTAGAACTGTAGGGTTTGGTAGTAGTAGTTGGTAGGAGGGAGTGTGATCATTGCTGAGGCGGAGGGCAACTCGATCAACTGTATCCTGTTCGTGGGATTGTAGTAATTCACCCATGTTATCGTGATGAGTCGACCCATTTGGTGTGCAATCGTGTGCCATTGGAGTATTAGGCTCGCTCGGTGTTGGTGGTATTGCACATGGGGAGGGTGCGGAATTCGTGCATCTGGGTCACTGTGCTCGATTTCTTCATTCTCGGTTGACTTATTGGTGTTCTCGCTCCCAGACTCGGGATATTCTTGGTTTGGCCAATGGCCATACCGGCTGTGTAGCTGCCAGCTGTGTCTGATCTTCTGGACTCCTCTATGTGTCCTTTCCTGATGTGCTATGATAGTGTTGTTACGATGCGTTGAGGCTGTATTGGCAGGGCATCATGTTAGGGGGTTTTGGTAGAAGATAGTGGTACTATCAGGGCAAAAGAGAGAGTCAAAACAGCTTTTGGACGCGTTTTAGGAACTATGATGTTTTTGATAGAAATAAGGAGCGCAAGCGGTAGGAAGCAGGAAGTTTGGTGTTCTTGTGGTGTTCGGGAGAGGTGGATTATGATATGTGTGTTGGGGGTGCACGGGCCCCGCTGTGGCTGGGCCACCGGCTATACCTTATTCCACTAACCTCCAGTGGAGAGCTCCCTTCTCCGACAGGGTTTCCGATGCTTTGCCCAATTGGCAATGGGTTGTTCCAACCCGTCATAAAATTGGTTAAGGAGCAATAGCCCAAGATAAAAATGAAGCAGATAAAAGATAGGAAGGTAAAAAAAGGCGGGGAATCCAAGATACCCTTAAAGCGATGTATTCTCAATGCTAATCACGGGGCCTATAGGCGCCTATCAGGCCTGATAGGCTTTGGCGGGCCGGCCGAATTTGGCCTATATCGACCTAGGCTATTTCCAGCGCGGCCCGCCTTGGCCCGGCCTACAGCCTATAGACCGGCCTACCAACGACCTGGCCCGTTGGGAACACTGAGAATGTCGGGAGATGTTGCTTGCTGGGTGGCACTTAATCCAATCACCTCCATCCAGCTACTGCATATAACTGAGTTAATATGAGGCATGGAAGAGCTTACAAAGGAGAATTTTTCCACTTCGGCCACATGATTATATACCCAATTACAAGCTGTCAGGCCTGTGGTGAGAGGGACTGGAAATCTCTGAAGCCAGTGGAATAGTGAAGTGCTCATTAGTAAACCCGCTAAGTACCCTATGGCAATTTTGAAACTCTAATACCCGTATAGACCTGTAGGTTCTGAGGCCCTTTTCCTTTCCCACATTATATACTCACATGTAGAGTACCAGTAGTATCACCAATTAATATATTAAATGTACACTATATGCATGGGTTCTGGGAGCGAGCTACCGCTCACCCGTGATGCCTGGTGCATTTATCAGTACGATAGATGCATCGTTTGCCTTATAAGATTTGCCATTTGTACTGGTAAATTGATTTATTTCGGCCGGTAAAGCTCCTACAAAGTGGGTGATCAAGAGGGAGGCATTAAGTGAACTTAATAGTACTATATAATACTTTATTCACCTCAAGCCATCCTTCGCTCCCATTCCTGACGTCGAATAATAACAAAGCCCGACTGCTCCCCCCACCATCCAGTCCATGGTAATTACCTTCTTGCTCTTAGATAATTTATATTGTAACACAGTGAGCACCCCAGGAGGTGTGAGAGTAGAAAAAGTACAAAGTGTTGTTAATCACTGGCGCTCCCCGGGAGACAATTCCTACACTCCCACCTTTTAGAATATACGAGAAGAATATCGGAAGATTCACCGGAGTCAGGCACTCCGTGAAGTATGCGAAGTGAGGAGTAACAGGTATAATGCACCAAAGCGAGGAAGCAAAGAGGGGAAGGAGGGGTTAGGCAATGACGTGCGCAAGTGCAGAAATAATGTGATTATGTTTAAGAGATTCTCGGGAGAGCGGCCCTTGATTCATGTATTTGAAGGCTCCCCTCCGGCCACAATAATAGGGAGAGTATGTCACCGAATAGCAGTTCTGCTTTTGTTATACGGTGGAAAGTGCCTAGAGGCGGGTCCTCCGGTGAAATAAGAATTCCGTGGCAACCGATCCGGTCCGGGGCTGAAATGACCGGAAGTACGGTGCAAAGTGCCTAAAGGTGGACCCTCCGGTGAAACAGGAATTCCGTGGCAACCGATCGGAGTTGAGCCCGGAATTGCTAAGACAAACTGAGTGGGGTGAAATGATACAGCTATGGGCAAAGGCAGCGATGTGCAAAAAGGAGCAATTGATAGTAAAGAATAAGATTAATCTATTTAAAGAAAAAAGGTGTTCTAACTACACCCTTGAGCTAAAGATACACGACAATGACTTTTATATAGAGTATCAGTAAATGGTGCAGTTCGATACTGTAATCTAGCATGGTAGGCATCAAGTATCCGAGTGCTCTTCCACCAGTATTTGACAAGTAAAAGTGAAGAGATATCCTGCAAAGCCTTTGGAACTGTCTTGACCAATGAAGGCCAATTGTACTGACAATTCTTTCTTGTAAGCCACTTTGCCCTTCCCCACCTATAGTCAATCCAATTTAGCTCACAATGGAAGTTGTGAAAAAACATGCAAAGATGACCTCGCTTCTCAATCTCCTCATCAAGACGTGACTTTTGTGCAAAACAGTCAGGCTGCGCTGACAGTAACCTCCTAGCACAGCAAGAATCACCTTAGTGACTCTTGTCTTTCTTATTCTTCCTGCTCTTACAATCATGCCTTAATCCATTTGCTGGCCAGAGACCACATTCTTGCAAGACCTTCTGACATCTCTTTGGCATCCCTCTCCACTTTGATGGAATAGAGAAATCATCCAAGTTGAAGCTAATTTTCTGGATATGTGAGATAACACCATCTGGTTTGTAAAACCAACTGTCTCGAAGATGAGGTTGCTTACCACCAGGATCCATATTCATGTGTGTTGCGCAAAGTGCATCAGGGGCATCAGTGGTGTGAGAGGTTGCATGGTCAAAAGGAATAGTGCTTGTGCATTTGAAAAAGTCGCTTCAAAGATGGGAATTGCGATATTAAGAACATCATCAATTAGGTTATCACCTTTCTACCAAGATCCATTACCAACTTTGATGTACTCTCTCGCTTGTCTAGAATTGATTTGTAGCCCAGGAATAGTTTCAATGTCGCGAGATTGGAGGATAGCAGGTAAGGGAATAGAGGATGGTATCTCAAGTCGATTGCATGGAAGAATAAAGTCAGATACTATAAGACCTTGTCCTCGTGACTTCGTGCGAGTTAGATGCTTACCTTTATGAATCCAGCGATGGTGTACACCATAATTCGAATGAAATATAAACTCATCATGTGCACAAGGAATCAGCAGAAGCTCTCCTGGTGGTAATGGAGTTTGATCCAAGGCCCCTGAACGCAGCCATTTTGGCATTTGAGCTTCCAGCTCTTTCCATCTAGGAAGAAAGTAATGCTGTTAGTAGAAAACAACCTCAGGCTTCTCATGGCCATCAATATATACCCCCTTCCTAACTTCTTTCCATTCACAGCCCAACCTTTTCAACCTTCGAATGGCTGTTGTTGCTGTAATACTCATTTTACCCCTGGTGTGCCTTGCAATTAGTGCCTGATAAATACAGGATACACGGATTTCATCATCTCACTGGCTAGTCCGTATAGTCCCATAATCAGTGACTGTCTTTGCAAGCCCCTGTCTAGAAATATCGATTATCATTTTAATACCTAATTAGTGTTGAAAGTTCAAAAACCAAAGATTTATATTGAGATTATTTACTTTCACCGGCACCATCTAAGTACTCACGCACTGCAATCAATGTTCCTTCATCATTCAGCATGCGTTGTGATTTGGCATACTTGCCCCGCTAACTCGACATCATTGTCCTCTTTTTGATCCAACTTTTTTCTCATCGAATAATCCATCTTGCGGTGTGCTTACTCCGGCACCAGCCTGTGACTCTATTTTAGCCAGCTGTCTTGCATGTCATCTAGGGGTGCTTCAACTGCCAGTTCATAAAGTGAAATACTTGGAAGTAGCGATCGAGATCATGAATATTATTTGATCCTAGTTTTTTCCAATAAATTACCCGATGAATATCTAAGACCCCTGGATCCCATAACTGATATTAATAATAATCTTAAATGTCAGTGTCAATATTAATTATTAAAGACGATACCTGTTTGAAGGACTTTTGTCCTCATCTCTTTGGTAACTATTGGCCACTTTTCCTCCACTAGTCTCTCAACATCCTCCCAACATTCAGCCCTGTTCTACTCTCCCTGTACTGCTTGTTGTCTTAGTCTCTCTTGCTCTTTGCGATCTCTTCGCCATAAAGTGGTCCGAGAGGGTCCTTGTTTCCCACTTCTGCAACTGCTACTGGTTCTTGAGAAGGGATCTGCAGTGTCAAAATCACAAGGAGGATTGACTGATGTCTATTGTCCTAGCTTGAGGTCTGCGTAAGTGATGATATTTTGTTGTTGGCTTTCATCAGAATCTTTTGCATCTTGAATTGGTGAATTTGTTGAATGAAGAACCTTCTTGGGACGTCTATCTGGGAATGCGTTTTAGCGCTGACACTTGCATTTGTTTTTCAAAGGAGTCATATTGACAGTAATGTAGTACTAAACTTGAATTGTTTGTATTATAGACCTCCTGGTATACTGTAGTGATAACAGGATTCTTATTGATTATTCATATATCTTAGTCATTTATACTCTTCACTATTTTTCTTTCTGCTACTATGTACATTCTACCATATGTTTCATTCTGACCAAAATTTTCACTCTTTTAAATTGAACTCCTTTTTCATACAAGACTTAACTTAAAAATAAAAACCTAAGAATTCTTTCCCTTCTGAATCACTTCCTTTCCTAGGTTTTTTTTTGGAAAAATTCCTTGTTTTGGTCAACTAGTTCAAGATTGTGTTTGCCTGTTTTGAGGGTCCACTTTTACTCGCCTTGCACTATACAATACAGAGCAACAGGACAGTAAGGTACATGCACTTGGAAATTAATTAAGAAAAGGAAAATTATATACAAAGAACACTGATTTTAAATTAAGGAAACACGGCGATGGCTTTTATATACAACATCAGTAAATTGTGAGGTTCTATATCTTAATCCAGTATGGTAGGCATCAAGTCTCTTTTTCTGCCTCTATTATCCATATTATTACATTATCATATCTCACATTTTCCTCCTTAGTTCTTTTCAGCATGCTTTAAGTAGATTTAGTCCTTTGTTTCACTCTCACCAAAAATTTGACATTTTCACCTTGAATCACATTCTACACAAACCCTTGAACAAACAAAAAAACCTCTACATTGTTCTTCTCAGTATTCTCTACATCTCAAAGGTTTTTTTTCATTCAAATTTGTGGTTCGCATTGCCTGATTCAACATTGGATTTGGCTGGTTTCGAGGACCTGGTTTGACTCAATTTGTACTATACTTGTTCCATCCCTCTCTACGCTTCTCATTCAAACCCTGCATTTTCCACACATAATTTTCACACAATACTTATCTGCCTATCAGATCTTGCAATTTGCGACAGCATGTCTTAATCGTGCCAAGGTTGTGGTTGCACCATAACCCACAATTGCTTGTTGCCTCACAACAGTGGGCACTCTAAAGAGGACCTGACTGCTCAACGGTAATTTACAGCTCAACGGTGATTTGTGGCAAAGTATGACTTTGTGGCTGAATACAACATAACCCTAGGGTCTAAATGAAAAGTATCTCATACTGTAGAATCTCAGGTATAATGAAAACGCTTGACAGCTCAATTTAACATTTTAAAGTAGTATTTTATTACATACTAGTATCTAATCTGCAAGCTGACATGTTGCGGAAATATCTGGATTCTTATCCTAAGTGGTATGACGAATGGTGAGTGCTGTCTGAATGCGGGCCTCAATATTGGCATATGGTTCAACCTGTTGACTTGGTGGTATAAGTGCTGACTTAGACATTGGTGGTATGATTGACTGTGATATAAGGCACATCTGTTATTGAATTGAGAAACTTGAAGACAGGTGTGTAGAAAGTAATATTGGTGGATGTGTATTGACTTAGATGCTCGGTTCAGCAATAAAATTTGCTCACCAGGTAAGGTTAGATTACAGGATTTCTATGCTAAGCCACAAATTACCGTGGAGCTGTAAATTACCGTTGAGCTGTCAGGCACTTTAGAGTGCCCACGGTTGCGAGGCAACGAGCAATTGTGGGTTGTGGTGCCACCACAACCTTGGCACGATTACGTTGGACTCGAGATATAAGCTACAATATTATGTAAAAAAAAGCATTAAGGTCAAAGACCTTTGTTTACTAGTATACAAGCCAGGTATACCCTTTCCCCTCTTTTACTGCCAATGAGTGACAAGGGAAATCACAGACTAAGGAGTACCGGAATAAGAATAGTGCCAAAGAAAGATTCGTTTGTGTAAAGTGATCGCCGGTTATTTTCAACAGATGCAATGCTCCTCTTAGCGTTTAGTTAGAGGCTAGTAGGGCCTATAAGACAAAGAATATCTAACTAGCCAGAGTGCTCGCTACCTTATATCCTAATCAGCTTCGTAGCCTTACAGCTCGATAAACTTAATAATACATAATCATGATAATAATCGTTTAGCCGTTTCGCTGCTGTCGTTTAAAAGGTCAGGCTAACTGAGCTCAACTCTACCGTTGCCCCTTTATCAATATACTTGACACTCTCCTATATTAAACTCAGTGCTGTACGAGTGGTTGTAAATTGTATGCAGTAAGTAAGGGTTAGGGTTTATCTCACTTAAAGGGGGCCCTGCCTACATAGTTTGTGGTAGAAGTGGTTCGTATTGCGGTATAAGGGAGAGTCAGTACATAGAACAGATAAAGATCAGTTGGTGCAATTGAGAGAAGGAGATAGGCCCGCTCATGGTGGAATGCACAGGACTCCTCCGAGCCTAGGGTCTAATTCTGTGATACACAAATCGCTTGAATGGGCTGTACTGAACAGTAGGGCATAATAAAAATACTGTATTAACTCAACAGATGGACGGAATGAGGCCCAAGAAATATGAATAGATATTGAAATTTTTTAACCAGAACTCCAAGGAAGGGGGAAGAGCAAACAAAAAGAAAGGAAGGAAGGTAGATGAATAGTAAGTAGCTTGTGGACATGAGAAGAAAGACTCTTTATCAAGGGCTAGTTACATCCGAATCGATAGAGGACTTACCAACACCAGCCCGACAATCAGTAATTACCTTTCGGACAACTGTATGTGTGGCAGCGGGGGAGGGAAACAAAGAAGAAAAACTAAGAAAAAACGAAAGAGGCGATGAGGAAGTGGCAATTGAGAGCGAAGGAGAGGGTTGATCGGGCGCTGCTAGGATGGGTTTCAGTTCCGGTCGGAGGGCATAAGAGCTTTAAGAGCCACGGTCCGCAGTGTGGGATTTTTCCTGTAAGAGTTTCACAACCTCACCATGTCCTCGGGAGGAAGCCAAGGATAGTGGGGTCTGGTTCATGTAATCTAGCGTGTCGATAATGACCTCAGGCCTTTCTAAAAGTATCTCTGCCACCCCGACATGTCCATTCTCAGCCGCCCATGCGAGTGGCGTTTGGCCATATTTGCTGTCTGGCAGGGCTGGATTAACATCCTCTCGCTCCAAAAGCATCTTGACTACCCCCGCATGCCCGTTCTTAGCGGCACACGAGAGCGGCGTATGGCCGTAAAAGGTGTCTGCCTGATTGGGAGCGACGTCCTCTCGTAGCAAGAGCATCTTTACCACCCCCTCATGCCCTTTCCCAGCAGCCAACCAGAGTGGCGTTTGACCACATTTGGTGTCTGGATGGTCGCAATTTACGTCCTCGCGTTTTAAAAGCATCTTTACTATGCCTTCATGCCCGTTCTCGGCCGCCCACGAGAGTGGTGTTCGGCCAAGTTGGGTTTCTGCCTGATCGGGATTGACGTCGTCGCGTTCCAAAAGTATCTTTACAATTTCCTCGTACCCTTTGCTAGCCGCCCATGTGAGAGCTGTACTACCCGCGCTATCAATCGCATTAACATCCCATTCCTTCATCTCCAATACACCAGCAAATATCTCCGCTCTCCCGAGATACGCTACTCCATGGAGTAGTGTAAATCCTGTAGGTATCTTTGCCTCGACAAAATATGGGCCTGTGGGGCTACTTTCATTATAGTGCAATGACAGTAGCCGAGAAGATATGTGCTCATCAAATCTGTCGAGAAGCTTTAGTGCAAGCATTTTGACATTTTCCGTCATCCCCTCCCTTGCGTGCTCAGCCCAGTAAAGGGAAGAATATTCTAAAAGGGGTAATGTGGATGGGGCCGAGTCAAGAGTTGGTGAAAGTTCCCAGACAGGTCCAAAATTCAGGTATGTCAAGCAAACCTCGGCAATTGTTGAGTGGGGGCTGTGGAATAGGGTCGGATTGCTTCCGAGATACAGGTGCAGAGTGTGGTGTACAAGTCGGACTGTAGAAGAAGACGCCTCGAAGATGATGAGACCCAGACAAGAGGCCAGGAGTGTCCGCAATGCAGGAATATTTTCCGGATCCAGATCCGCGGACCCTATCTCCACCCCAAGGGCATGACAGAGCTCCTCGGCCCGTAATGCCCGTTCCGAATAGAACACCCACGCTAGGACCTTCAGCCCGAGTGCCGATTTATTTCCCTTCTGAGCCTTGACTCGGCTTATTGTTGCCGTGTAGGCATCGCTCAGTCGATTGCCTTGCTCTATCTCTTCAAATTTCTTCCTTCTCTGACGAACTGTAACCTCTCCCAAAATGGCATCCATATTTAGCGCAGCAAGGAGGAATCTGCACAGGATGTTGGTAAGTATTCATCAGTGATAGGGTGGGAATGCTAAATGCTCCTACGCACGTATCAAACATATTTTCTTGCATCATCCTAAGAATATCCGCCCGTAAACTATCGCTCATCGCCTCTGGATCGATGTCCCTGTCCAACCTCATCTCTAAATAATTCTTGATATCACCAATGTTAGACTTGACGGGTATCATAGCCACCCTGGAGAAATATCTTCCAATATCTTCTCGGACATAGGGCCTCCCGGTGAGGAATATTCTTGTCGTAGGGGACTCCCGAATAAGATCTCTAAGCGACTCAAGAAACTCTGGCAGATGCTTCGGCAGGAATTCATCAAGAGCATCGATACAGATGAAAACCTGGGCCAACGAAGCAATGGCCGTCCTTAACATTCCCATCAAATCTGCAAGTAAGGGCCCTCTGCCACCAATCTCCTTTTGCCCTTGTTGGAATGCTTCGCGTAGATAGATCGGAATGTCGCCCCTGCCCACTAGCTGCTTCAGAATAGCTCCCATCATGTTCATAATCGTCTGCTCTTGCCGAGCAAGGAAGTCGCAGTACAGGCATGCAACGGTGATATCTTCCTTCCTTGCCTGATCGCATAGGGTGTCGATCACCAGGGAACTAGGATTTCTCACCGTCAGCCGCAGTCACTTATTTCGATAAATCCTGCCCCTTACCTCAAATATGTCTTGCCCACTCCGGGATTCCCGGAGCAAAACAAGACACCTTTGTCCGCCCCACCTGAACTTCCCCTCCACTTCCGAAACTCGCTAGTTCTCAAAAGCCAATCCCCAACGCCGCCGAGCCGGCCGGTACGTACCCCTTGATGCCTCTTACTCGGCTCTAGTGGGGAGAGCCAACGCATGATCTCTACATCCTCGCCCCTCTTGTTGTAGTTCCCGATTGTGTTGCCACAGTTGGTATTATTGTTGCCGAATTTGATCCATTGGGTATGTGGGGCCTGGGCCATGATGCTCTGTCCAAGATGTTGGTTGTGTGTAGAAATGATGGAGAAATATTGAATTAATAGTGGGTTATACAAAAGCTTTCCGTGCGCAAAGGTGAAGACAAGCAGCGTGATTTAGTTCCTTTTATAGTAGTTGCTGTGCGACAATCCTCACGTCAAGGAAATAAGATTGCATTGGAGGTTTTGATGAATTGCCGTGACCTGCCTTAGCCTCACTGAGACACGGCGCAACCGTTGGATGGATGATGCGGCGACTCGGCAGATGTTTGTACTATGAAGATCAATGAAAGGGCATTAGCTGGCGAGAACCGGCAGACACTTTTACGTTGAAATAAGCGGCTAAAATAAAACTTATAATTGAGTCAAAATTTGAGCCCTGAAGGCTTAGTCCTGGCTATAAAGAGTTAGCATATGGCATTTAGTGCGACTTATTGGAACCCACAAGAGCCTGACGGTTCTCACCAGTTAATGCGGTAATAAAACCCGGCCCGACCATAGTTGAGATCAACTTGTACGACTAAGGATAAAACAATAAATGTAATTAAACTCCCAACCCTACTCTAGAAAGCTGCCGGGGCCAGACCAGACTTTGCGAAGAAAGTTCTTTTAAATTCTCACGCCAGTGAACTCCATGGCACTACAATGGCTGATTAGCTATTTTTTGAGGCAATAGGGTTTTGCACTCGGTATAAGATAACGCTAACGGCCGAGCCTTGGGGTTTCGGCTGGTAGTTTTCTAATTCCGAACGACGGAAGGAGGTTTTGCCAATAGAAGAAGATTGGGGGATAAAAAAATAGATAGCTGCTTGGCCAGCCGTAACATCTGGCCTCAGCCGCAGGCTGTCGTGAGAAAACTCTTTCTTAGGTATTATACTACAATTACTTAAGCTGTGCTGAGATACACGCAGCAGTTGCTAGTGTTATTTTTATTTCAGACCCACCATTATTCAGGATAAGTTAACCTGGATACCAATCCCGGATAACAGAATTTTTATTATCAACACATGTGGCGGGTTGTCACTGTGACAACGAAAAACAGGGGCCTTGAAACTCAAATTCTCTTCCCTAATAGGCAGAGCGGCTCGCTGAGATTGTTTGCTAATCTTACCGAGAGGTGAGTGTGCGCTAGGGGGAAGAAGGTGTTAATCGAACGATGAGGACTATGTTAAATTTTTCATATATGCTCCTGTCTCCACTGTTTGGTGAGAAGACTAAGGGGGTGTCTGGCTGCCTGATTACGATCCGAAATCGCGATTTGAGATCACGTCTTGGCAACTTTAACTCTAGTTAACTTTACTATTACTCTGGGATCTGATTAGATTCACTAGTAATAACCTAGGTTATAGTCACTAAGAAATCACGATTTGATATCATATTCACGCAGCCAAACACCCCCTAAGTTGCGTCCTACCCGCCCCCGCTTCCCTTTCAGTACCGTATTTTTCATTCGGCCAAATACTAAATCCCAAGGATAACGTAATGGGCAGGGAAGCGGATCAGATGGGGAAAGTGGATCAGTTAAAGTGCAACAAAAAAAAAGTAGGAATATGGAAATCTTAATTGACACAACAGTAAGAAGATGAGATTTGGAAGGGTAGGGGACGAGCTGAATTCGAGGGATTTATTTTGTCGAACTTCCCGCAGTGGGGCTTTGTGCAAAATTCACATATAAACCAATTCACTTCTGCATCAAATGCACTTCCCGGTCCAGCCTGGTAAACACATTTTATACAAGAGGAAACAAAGGGGTGGGCATGAAGGAAGGAAAAAGTAGACAATGTTCTATAGCTTTTCTTAAGCGATGAGTGATTATCCAGTACGTTTTTGTTACCGATGGGCTTACCCTTTGGCAAAATTAGCACAGTATAGGGTCCTATACAGGCAATTGGCTAGCGGAAGAGCGGGGAGTTGATTCCCTTCCACTCTAATGTAGGCAGTTCTTTCCCGGCTTCATTCTGGCTCTTATTCACACTCAAGTACTCGGATACGATGGATAGTCTGCCAACAGCCGGCCGACAAAGCTAGGTACGATATTTGGAATAGCGTGTGCACTACGGGTAGTTTCAGTGACTCCATGGGAGGTGGATAGTGAGGCGGCAGGTGGAAGTGGGGAGAGGTCATAGGTTGGGAATTTGTGCTACCTACTTTAGGACCTTCGTTTCGAGTGTGTATTTGTTCCCTTTTGCGCCTTTAGTTGCCTTGCTTGGGCCAAGGTTGTAGCTTGGCACCACAATCCGGGGTTTGGCCTCAAGCTCGCAACTACAGGGAGAGGCACTCTAAGAAGTGTACGACAGCTCAACGTAATTACGTAGCTTAACCTAGTAACTTTGTGGTCCAAGGTAGGATTAGAACTCTACAGTAGAGCATTCTGCTTTGCTTCAATTTTTACAACAGTGCTTGTAGCTTGACCGCGCACCGCAATAATTTGCTTTGATATTTTCTTCATAAGTTTGGATAACATGTCTTGCTTTCACTTGGGCCTTAGTTCGTCGAGTAATAGTGTGCGCTCAGCTGGCTCAGCTCTTTTGATTACACTCTGAGTCCGCCGAAGCTGCTATGTTGAGCCACAAAGATATAAGCTATTCAACCAGTGTTCCCAAGCGTCCAGTCCGTCCGTCTTTCGCCTAGGACGGGACGGACGCCAAGTTTGAAACCTTTGCCCGAGACGGACGCCCAGTTGCAGTCCGTCCTGACCTATGCCCGGGACGGACCGCCGGGCCCTATCGGTGTCTTAGTTTATGTTTCATTTTCGAATTTCATGACCATTAGGTTAGTGTTATTAAGAAGTGAAACATTTTTATTCTAATGTAGAGAAGCTCAGGCTCTACTATCATGTATCAAATTTCGCTGGAAGGTAGGGTAGAAGGTTTAGAGAGTACAAGGTCTGAGTGAATGAGACCAAGGGAGGCGGACTCTGCTTTATAGCTAGGATTTCTCAAAATAGTTAATCTTCGTCTCTCAGGTATATTTATTCACCCAGGCAGAGCTGTGGAGCGACCACGCAGCCTATAGGCAATGGGTTAGGCGATATGGGTGACGGCAGGGCCGAGACGGTATGCGGGGAGCAGCCAGGGCCAACAAGAGACACCCGTCCTTACTCAGGACGGTAGGTACCCACAGGTGACGGAAGGTACCTACAGGTGACGGCAGATACCTACAGGTGACGCCCGTCCTTACTCAGGACTGTAGGTACCTACCGGAAGCTATCATTTCCAAAAAGACTGCAGGGCCCACCCGTCAACCTATAGGACTACGGTGTTTACAAAAGACGGACGCCGTGCCCGGCCGTCCTTACCCACCCTGCCCGGGACGGACGGGACTATAGGACGCCAGGGCCCTAGCGTCCGGACGGGACGGTTGGGAACACTGTATTCAACCACAAAGCTACATTAAACCTCACCTTGGTAGAGCCACAAACTTGCTATACTAAGCCACGAAGTTTGGTTAATCCACAAAGGTTGGGCCATATTGATCTATCAACTATTCTTTGAAGTCACCCTAGTTGCAAGTTTGCCATTATTAAGAAGTGTCTCACTTAGACACAATCTTGGCACCAGTAATGTCGCTTACAAAGGCAAGTTTCCCCCTCCTGGAGCAAATTACCACATTTTCAAAAAAACTTTGATGTTTAACAGAACAAGGAAGGATTGGTGACCAAGGGTGGGTAAGTACGCTGGTACATAATTCAGACAGTTGAAATGATAAGTGGCCCTAGTCAGATTAAATCTCTTCTCTAGAATAGAGCTCACTCTATCTTTGTCATTCATCATTACTTGCTCAGCTTCACAGTGTGACCCTATCTCTAGATAATTCCTAATATAGTCCATAGAAGCGGTCGTAGGTATCACGACCAGTTCCGCTAAATGTCTCCGCACAACTACCCAGACATTGGGCTAAGTCTCAGGACTACCTGATTTCTGCTGCACTGCCGGGGGGGGCCTATCAGTAACTCAAGAATCTCTGACTTCTCCTTAATTCGGAATTCATTATAAGCTTAAATACATGTGACAACTCGGAACATGGAAGGAATCACCATCCTAAACATTTGCATTGGATCAGTTGAAGTTTTACTATATTTCCTATGTATTTTTCATGACACTTCCATATATTTTCATACTTAGTTTGTGTTTTGGTTCTACCTGTAAATCACCAATTACATTACTACAACTAGGATATATATTATTGTATTTTATTATTTATTTCGGAATATTATCAGGGAATATTCACTTGCCTATTTCTTATATGGTGTTTGGAATTATCCAATTCCCCAAGGCCACTAATAGTATATATAGAATAGATCCCGAGTTTGAAAAGAAAAGAAATATAGCTAGGCAAAAAGATGAACTGTGAGAAGAATGAAAAGAAGAACCTTTTCAGAGTAACTAAGGAGTGATTGTCCATAGCCGGAGGCATTGAGGTGACGTGATCGCTGCCCTTGTCACTGAGAATGTTGGTGTTATCAACACTCCTTCCTTTATTGCGCAACAAGTAATGACCCTTATCTTATCTTTATCTGATACGAAAGCCCAATATGGCTGAGTATGATTATCAACTTAATAATACTCTTCGCTAATATTCCTCATTGGAGATTAAAAGTTACTAACTCTCTTTTGATACCTCTTGTTCTTCATATTCACTATTCTGATAAGAGGTTTTGATATGCACTGGTCTTCCAGTAACAATCTTTAGAAAGTGTCAAGTAGTTTTATTGCATAAAGTATAAGTAGGAAATAACAGTGAATGGTTGTATAAAGAACTAACTATCCTCCTGCCCTGGGCTCCTTATATAGTTCTTTCTGCAACTGCTTAGTCATCCAAAATAATACTTCAGAGTCCCTATCGTGACTTAGGTGAAATAATAACATCATATAACTCAATTGAGTCATTTCAAAAAAAGAACTTTAACAAGATATGAGTCGCACTTACCTCATATATGAAATCTCATGATGAAAATATAGTCAAAGTATCAAATACCCAATACCCTATGATTAGTAAGAGTGAATCTTGTGAGAACCTACAAAGCTTACCGGGTTTGTAACAGTTGAAACTGATATATCCAAGCTGACAGTACAGCTGCTTTCAGTTAAAGAAAGAAGTGGATAGGGGGTAGGGAACAATGAACACAAGATGTAGAAAGGTTAAAGGATATCGTGTGTGGAGGAGGTTTTGTAGATTGGATGAGGAAACTTGTCTTTGGTAGACTTGGTAGCTACTACGTGTCATGAGTAGTTCACCGGTCAATCATGCAGGAGCTATAACCTCGAGCTTAGTCAGTTCCCAGCCAAACCTTTTTCCTTTACTTCCCGTGACTATTGCACTGTCTTTGCTTAATCAGCTACTCCCCTTTATCCAATTAGCAATAGGTTGTGCCCACCCGACATATGGTTGTTTATACATACTTTATGCATTTTTTGTGGTCATATTATTCTATAATATTTCCTAATATTCCACTTCTACCATCACAGAATTATTTAATTATTTGGAATGTCCTTTGCAGGATTTCAGGTTCTAACTATCAAGGGACTTCAAGTTGTGTTTCTTCCCAGTTCATTTGTTTTCCTATTTTTTTCTTGCCTCTACGCGTCGTCAGTTCTGGATAAATATTGTAGTTACCACCCTCCTTGGTTAGAGAATGAAAATCAGACTTCCTGCCAATATGCTCTACCTCTTATCTTCCTTTTTACTTAGCTTGCCCGCTGTACCCCTCTGACCTGTCTCATATTATCCATATACAATAGATTGTGCCTCTGGTATTTACATTTTCAACAGAATCTAAAGTTATATTACAAACCCAGTAAGGTTTGTAGGTTTTCACAAGATTCACCCTTACAAATTATAGGGTTTTCGGTATTTCACACTATAACTATATTGTGCTCAGGAGATTGCATATATGAGTCAAAAACGACTCCTCTCTTATTAAGTTGTTTAATTGAAATGCCTCAATTGAGTTTTACATGTTATGATTTCACAAGAGTCACAATACGGACTCATAAGTATTATTCAGGATGACTAACCAGTTGCAGAAAGAACTATATATGTAGTGCAAGACTGGAGTAATAGTTAGTTCTTTAAGCAACTATTGACTGTGATTTCCGACTTATACTTTATGCTATCATCTACCTTACGCTCTCGGCAAGATTGTTACCTGACGGCCAAGTGTATACCTCAACCTCTTATCTGACTAGTTGATAACAGACCTCAAGAGGTATTAAAAAGATTGAGAAGAAATACTCATGAATAGTATTTTTTGTTCACCGTAATACTACAAGAAATATGTATTGAAAATCACCGGCACTCACTCCGTAGTTACCGGACAACATCCTATTTCATCTTAAAATACACTAGAACTATCTTGGGAATATATTCCCGTTGTGTCAAGCACTCGGTGAAGTATTGAAGTAGGGGGGACAAAGGAACATTTCTTTGGAATGCGGAGAAGGGAGCGGTAACGGAATGTGGGGAGATGCAGGCACAGAAGCAAGTGTAGGAAATAGAAGACAGGATATGTTCATAGTCAAGAGACTACTGCACGAGTCTTCCTTGTTTTTGTATTTAAGCGTTACGTCTGCCCCCAATGATAAGAAGGGCATGTCACTAGATTTCTTCAATTTTTTCTTTTTTCTTTTTGTTTTTTATTTTTATTTCATTTATTTTAAGTATATTTGGTTACAACCACGGAAGCCCGAAAACTATATCCAGCGCAAGCTATGACAGAAAAAAGCCCCACAATCCGACCCAGTGCCAGTGGAAAATGCCATCCTCCCAAGACACTCTGGTGTGGGCCCAACCGCACGATCCCGTGAACAAGAGAGGAATATAAAGCCGGCTAAGCCGACCACCAAGCAAATCCCCAAAACCCCACGAGCAGGAAACAACAGGAAAACCACTTGCCGTAACCTCCTACCACTTTAAAAAATCAAAAACCTGTCCGCGGACGACGAACAAGGAGAGTAAAGCCTAACCAATACAAAATGAAAGAAAAGACAAACAAGAACACCATGAGAAGAAAACCCAGCCAAGGCATAGAATAGAAAACTACACTAAAAAACTTGGAACGGGGCCGGCCATCACCCATTGTAAAACTAGGGCAATGATAACAGCAAAGAAACCGGAAAGCAATTACATCAATCCAAGGCATTGAGTTAGCCCAAGGAGGTAGTGCAATACCATGGACTGCCATAACCGAGGAGAGTGACCATCGGCAGCCGCGGAGGGCAAGTGGATGCCAGCCAAAAGGAGTGACCGGAGCCGACAGTGTAAGCGGAGGACAGTGGCTGGATGTGGGAGTGGCTGTAACCGAGGCATGGAACAAAACGAGGAATCAAGGAGAGGGGGTCGAGAGCAAAACAACTCGCTAGAAACAACCGACAAACAGGCAATGCTGGAATGTATTCCGACCAAGAGACGAAAGCGAGTACCACAAAGTTACTAACCAAAGCTTTCCCCAGCAAGGGACCGGCCAGTCACCAAGGAAGTACTTTCACCCAGGTCCAGAGACCGTAACGCAAACCGTAAACGTAGAAAGAGGTAAAGCCGACCGTGGACAATCGCTAAGGCAGGCTTGCGAGAGCGAAACAACGAGGGAGGATGAGAAGGGCCTTCCAGCAACCACTAGAACAACGCTCTCTCAAGGCGAGGCCATAATAGAAGAAGGAGAAGAGAGTGTCGTCACCCTCCTAGGAAGCAAGGCCATCAAAGGAAGGGAGAGGGAGGGGATAGAGTTGACGATGATTTCTCATGGTGTCGTGATTTAAATCGCCGGAGGTGGAGAGGAGATCATTTGTGACTAGACTTCTTCAAGTCAGTCTTTAATATATATTGTCTTCCACACACATTTCGATCCTATAAGCCAACTTGCTCCCCAAATTGTGTTAAGTAATAAGCCCCGACCTTGTATTGGCCTACCAACAAACACTGATTATAACCAGCAGAATCAACAAAGAAGAAATCCTATCCAGGCCTGATAAGATGTCATCAGCGGTAGAGAGTGGTGGAACCTGAGAGAGCAACTCCATGAGCACAAACCCTCCTGCCCGAGGTGGAAATAGCAATATGAGTACGACCTCACTCACACAATCGATAGAGAAACGCGACGGCTCAATGGCAACGGGTCAGAGCAACTACAATGCATGGCTTTTTCGAATAATCCGCATCCTGAAAGAAAAGCACCTGTTATCAGCCATCGAAGATATCACAGTAAGCAGTATCCAGGATGATCAAGTTTTCACGATTATTACTCTCAATATTAAAGACTCTCAAATCTCATACATCCAGGATGCAACAAGAACCAAGGAAGCCTGTGCAGCACTAAAGGAAGTGCACAAAGGCATTGGAATGAACAGGAGAGTGGTGCTAATGCAGGGTCTTTGGGGCTTAAAGATAAAGGAGGGGGAGGATATGGCACAAGATTTGCACCAGTTTCGAGAACAGGCAAATCAGCTTCGAAGTCTGTCAGTCGATAGGAAAGAAATGGATGATAGTGAGCTGGTCAAGATCCTCACCCTTAGTCTCCCAGAATCCTACAAGCCACTGGTTAAGGCACTCCAATCCCGGACCAATAAAGTAACATTCGATACGATGGCTGGCAGACTACTTCAAGAATCTGGACGAAGACATATTTGCCAGGTAACACAAACATCGCACGGAAATGAACACTTCCCACAAACAGCCTTCTCAGCACAGCATATAACTGGAGAACACCGGGGTACGAGAGGACATATGGGCTATAACGGTAGAGGCAGAGGAGGTAATCACCAAAGGTATAGCGAACTGTTTGGAACTCAGATGGCAGGTACGGAGCCCAGGCGCAATATTGGCGGAGCAGGTAACCTTCGAACACAATTAACAAAGTGCCACTATTGTGGTAAGAATGGGCATTTGAAGAATAAATGCTTTAAGAAAAGGACAGATGCAGCATCTGCGTTGGCACCGGCGAGGACCAACGAGTTTACCTTTCTAGCTAAGGATCCCAAATGTCTTCTTGGGACCGGGTGGATTATCGACTCTGGTGCCAGTCAGCATATATCCCATGATCGAGCAAGGTTCTTCTCCTACAAGAAAGTCAGCAAAGAATGTTCGATTACCATTGCGGATGGCATCCGGCTACACGCGCAAGGGATTGGAGATATTGCAATAACCACTAAGTCAAGGATAATTACACTTACAGATGTATGGCATGTTCCAAAGATCGGTACAAGCTTGATCTCAGTCGCTTGAATAGTAGATGCAGCGTACCGGGTGGAATTTGAAAACTCTACATGCGTTGTTAGCCGAAGTGAATGTAGAAACCAATTAGAATCCAGGAATGGAAGCCTCTACCACCTGAACAACATGTCAGCAACCCCATTCCCGAACAACATTCCGCTAAATCAAGCCCACTTGCGGTTAAGTAAAAACCAATCTTCTACAGCCAAGGTAGATGTCTGGCACAGGAGACTAGGCCACCAAACACTAGATAGTACTGCCTTTAAGTACATCTCTGCGAAGGTTACAGATATGAAAGTCAGCAGTGGAGTTGCAGGTGGGGCTAAAGTATGTGGAATCTGTAACCAGTACAGGTACCTGAGTTACTATGTTAGGTTTCGAGTATCGCTTGATACTCAGTATGTTTATGTTTGATTTTTTAGTATGATTTGATACTCAGTATGATTTATGATTGGTTTAAAGTATCGTTTGATACTCAGGATGTTTTATGTTTGGTTTCGAGTATCGTTTGATACTCACCATGTTAGGTTTGATATCTAACGAGGTGCAAGGCTGCCACCTTTGGAGCCTTATTGTTATTGGTTTAAGCAAGGCACGGGATTGCCTGACAAGTGTATTTAAGACCTGCTATTCTCCGGACTCAGAGAAGGCAGACTTCGACTGACAGAGTTTTCAATATACCTGGTTGAACAGTTACTTCTTCAGTTCACTTCGAGAATCTTTAGTATTCACTTAGGTTTACCAAACGCCTACTATTAGGAACTACGTAGAAGTTGTGATATAGTAAGAAGTTTGTTACAACAACTTAGGCTAAGCTACCGGTACTTAGTCTCGTTAGATACCTTGCTATGGTATAGAGAGTGTATTGTTATCCTATAGATATACGGCACTACCCCGTGTGGCCGTTACATTTTGGTAACTTCAACAAGTTATAAAGATTTCGCAGTCTCAAGATCCAAGTAGAGGCACAGCCTCTAAGCAAGCAGGAAAGAGACAGGGTCAGACAGAGCCAAGGACCATTCATCAAAGTCTCAAAGGATCAGTTCACAATTGACGAAGCTACCAGGCAGCTATCCAGGTACGAAGCTCTGCCAGTCTTAGCAGAATCATCAAGGGAACTTGACAAGGCAAGAACACGAACCCAAGGCGGGTTTCCAGAATCACCTACAAAGGCTACTCAAAAAAAAGCTGTACCGGGAAACGACCCTGAAGATTCAGGCAGTAGCAGTAATTCAGACAGAATGTCCGAAGGTGCAGGTCCTAGTAATAGCCCAGCAAGTCTCACGCCTAGCCCAGCCACAACAGCGAAGCTAAGCATCCAAGCACCAACCCCAAGGAAGTTTACCAGTGCAGGTGATGACCTTAAACCTGAAGCATTTGACAGATGGTACAAATCAGTTCAACTCTACCTACGCCTTCATGGAGTCGGGCAGAGCGTGCAAGGATCAGGGAACTACTGGATCCTATATACAGAAGGGTGAGCACAAGAAGCAGCATTCCCGGCTGCAGAACTATTTGGCCAAGATATCACCAGGGACCACTTGATTACCTAGCTACGAGAATCGTTTCAATCGTCACAACAGAAAGACAATACATACAGGGAGTTTCACTATATCCGTCAAGTTAACAATGGCAAAGTACACGAAATTGCAACTATTGCCACAGATCTATTCATGTACAGATCACAGTTATCTACCAACACCATTAGCGACTATGCTTTTATTCAACATCCATTTGCATGTATGCACTCCAAACTAAGATAGGATGTGGAATCCCGATATGAAGGTGATGAATCAATTCATGATATTATCGCCACTGCTGAAAGACTGAAACCCATCAACCGAAGTAGTGGAACATATGGAAAGGACAAGCATGCAAAAAAAGACCAGAACTATAGAGACCAGAAACAGAATCGGAAACTTAAGAAAGGGTTCAACAAACCAACTAATACCTCCAAGAATAAGGACCGAATGGATAAAGGAGCCTGTTTCACCTTTGGCGGAAAAGGGCATATAGCAATGAATTGCCAAAGCAAGAACGACAAAGGAAAAATAAACGTCAAGAAGGAAGAATCCTCCAGTTTAGTGGAACAAGAGGATAGATATGACGAAGTCTCTATCAACTATCTTGAGATCGAAAGCTATGTATCAGCTAACGTAACTCGGCCCGCAATAATTAAAGCAGAACATACCCTAGAAGGAACCATATTCATCAATGGGAAGGAAGCTAGAGTCCTGTTTGATACAGCAACGATTGGAGCCCACCTGATAAGCGCAAACTTCGTCACTGTTCACATTATTCACTGTATAGAAATGGAAAAACCTACCTAGATACACATGGCTATGAAAGGATCTCAATCAGCAAGGCATAGGGAATATATTGTCGATCTCTCAGTTGAAAGGCTCAATGCCAAAGAAAATAAAATGATTGTTGGAAACTTAGCAAAGTACGATTCCCTAATAGGAATGCCATTCCTCAGGCAGCACAAAGCTACAATCGAATGTGGTAAATTATCAATAGTGTTTCCCAAACAAAAGGTCAGAATCAACTACATTCCCACTAGCGGAAACATCAGAGGAGCCATAGTCAGTACCGAAACCATTATGAAACAACATCCAGAGGTATTCCCAGAAGTTATACCAGAAGGCTTACCACGACTCAGGAAGATAAACCATGAGATCAGACCGAAACCAGGAGCAGAACAAAGAAGTCTACCAACATACTCTATTCCACAACGATGGGTATCAGACCTCGGTAAATGGATAGAAGACAAGAGAGACAGTGGGATCATTGAAAGGATAGCAGTTCATTGAGCAGCCCCTATGTTGGCCCAGGACAAGAAAGACAAGATAGGCATGATACCATTGGTTGACCTCACTGCAAGGAATGATATAACCATCAAGGACGATGAAATGATCCCAAACCAGAGAATGATCCTGAACTCACTAGCAAGAGCTAGATACCGAAGCAAGATAAACCTCAGCAATCCCTATTTCCAGACAGGAGTGGAGCCAAAGGATGTTGATAAGAACAGTTTCAAATCACCCTTTGGATATTTTGTCAACAAAGTTATGCTGCAGGGAGATATGAATGCACCGGGAACATTCATGGGCATAATGTCTGACCTATTCGCTGATTATCTAGGAAAGTTTGTGTTGGTATATATTGACGATCTAGTCATATTTTCTGATACAGAAGAAAACCATCTGAAACAAATATCAGAGGTTTGCGATATGCTCAAGGAAGCGAAGTTCTATGCAAGCAGGAAGAAATCGGAATTCATCTGCACCAATATGGATTTGCTAGGACACATAATTGACGAAGAAGGTCTAAAGCCATCGCCTGAGAAAATAACGAAAATTGAAGCATGGACTACACCTCGGAATAAAAAGAAACTGCAGGAATTCCTCGGTCGTGTTAAATATATCAGCCAATTCCTATCCCACATTGCAACAATAACTGCAAACCTCATGGCGCTTAGAGGAATAGAGGAGTTTGTATGAATAGCAACACATGACCCAGCCATAGAAAATGTTAAGCGAATGGTTGCACAAACGAGATTATGATACCATTATACTATGAATCAGCAGTACCAATATGGTTGATAACGGATGCATAATACACAGGAGTTGGAGCTTGGGTAGCACAAGGGGAAAGTGCTGATACTGCAAGACCGGCAGCATTAAATAGTAGGAAATTCTCCAATGCCCAGATGAATTATGTGACCACAGATAAGGAAGGATTAGCGATTGTGGATGCTCTTACAGCACTCCACCACCTCCTGGCCAGAAACAGGTTTACGATTGTCACAGATCATCAACCTCTAATGCACCTGAAGACGAGCAAAACACCAACCAAGAAGCAGCTTCGTTGGAGAGGAGTCATAGGCCAATATGTTACCGAAATAGTATACCGGCCAGGGAAATGGAACTATTTAGCTAACGCTTTATCACGCCTCTATGTGAACGATAACGAATATCCTCACTACCCTAAAGATCCGACTCAGGAAGAACCAGAAACCAATCCTTTACTACCCTCCAATAAGCAAACTATTGCCCTTTACAAAGAATCTCTATCGAGCAATATTTCTCGATATGATAGTCTACCGGTTGAGTACATGCATGATCACGATAGCTGTGGCAGCGAATGCGAATTCAAAGACTGCCAAGAATACCCTCCTCTTAATTATTCAGATGATTATAGGAGTATCAGCAGCAACAGAAGCCAGGAAGAAATAGATCATGCAGCCATACATTGGGCATTGTGCAACATATCAGCTTGCCCTGATTACGAAGAATGGAAACCACCTACCAAAACCTATAGTGGATTCCCAGGCAGCAGTCCACCAACTATCGCTCCCACTACTGATAAGAATGAAGACATGGATACAGAACCTGATGAAATCATCTCAACTCGACCCAGGCTGGACCAATCGAAGATTCAGAAACAATTACCGGAAGCCCTTGGTTGCACAACCACCGGTATCCCATGCAAAAGCTCTGACTGCCCAGAGGATCAGGCCCAAAGATCCCCAACTACCAAGCCCCTCTATGTGGGGCCGTTAGCAAGGTATAACATTGTTCCTGTCGTTGAGCCACCTAGACTGCCCCACCATGAGCGAAGCCTCTATGAGGTATACAACGACATACCTGAGGAGGAAGAGGATGAGATCTCAAGGTGGCAGAGGGTGGTTGATGAAAGAGATATCACACAAGCTGTGAATGATATGGAATCCATCTGGCGGGAACAGATGATCAAAGGATATAGGAACGATCCAGTCTACCAATTGGCCCAGGACTCCAACAACACATCCCGATGAGGAAAAATGCAACATTACCGTATCCGCAATGGACTACTTTATGCCACTACTTGAGGAGGAGACAACTGACTCTACATACAAAGAAGACATGGGGTCAATGGAGAAACACTTAGGGAACTAATGATTAGCGATATACACAACAAGGGGCAGCACAGCGCAGACTGCAATCTACGATATGCTACTGAGTATATCTACTGGCCGGAAACAAGGAAGAACTTTCAGGATGTTGTTAGGCAATGCGAACTTTGCCATGCAAATAAGGAACGCAATATCATGCCGGAAGGCGAACCACTTACCCTCCCTTTCCCCTCCGAGATATTCTCGAGTTATGCTATTGATTTCATGGGACCTTTTACTAGGCTAAAGGAAAAGGACTCGGTATTGGTGGTAGTGGATAGAACAGTTGGATATAGCTGGCTAATCCCAACCTCAGTTAATGCTACTGCAGTAACCACCGTGGAACTACTCCGGCACTATATTTTTACGCCCCTTGGAGTACCTACCTCGATTGTCAGCGATGCTGATCTACGTTTTACATCCAAATTCTGGATGCAGACATTCAAGACCATGGGGGTTGAACACTATATGGCTTTGCCCGGCCACCACCAAACCAATGGGCAAGCTGAACGGAAAATCAGGGAACTTAAGACTACCCTGAGATACGTTAACAACAACCACCAAACCAACTGGCTTTCCTCCCTTCCTGAAGTGACAGAATATTCTAACGCTGGACACCCAGATACTGTTAACATGTCACCATATAAAGCGGTATATTGTTGAGACTATTCTCTACTTGATACCTACTGAACCTACCCCTCTGAAGTCCCTGCCTGTGACGATTACGACAACAGACATCAGGAGATCAGAAATGCGGCCTACTAAGCATTGAGGCTGGCAAGAGCGAGGTCTGCCAGGGTGGCAGCTAAGAGCAGAAAAGAGCATAAGCCCGTCGAGGTAGGAGGAATGGTCAGGGTGCTTGGAGACCAATTTGCAACTAAATCTGAAAGGTCAAGGAAACTACAACCACGATGGCGAGGACCCTTTATGGTATTCGAATACTATGAACATACACGGAACTATACAGTCAGTATGGATTCGAGGATCTACCGCTGACAGAAGAAAGTATTCCACTGTTCAGTCATCAAAGCCTACCACCCTAATGATAACCAACCATTTCCAGGCAGGACACTTGCTAAACCTGGACCTATCCTCATCAATGAAGCGCAGGAATTGGAAGTGGAAACGATTTGGGATCATAGGCAAAAGCATGGACGAGACCAATTCTTGGTCAAATGGATTGCATATACAGCGAGCGAGAACTCTTGGGAACCTAACTCTCACAAACCTGACTAAGGAAGGAATATGGTTTCACATGACGCATGGTTAGGATTCATAGGTTTGTGATTTGTTTCACATGACTCGCACTTGCGATGTCATCATTATAATGGTATTGGTTAATGTTTTTCACATGACTACGATTGTGGTCATATGATTTATGAACTTTCGCACATGACTGACATTACGAAGTCATGGGTTTCACGAATGTGACGCAAGTTGCGCACATGACATCTTATTTGGATTATGATTGGTTTAGGTATGTTACGCAGTTGACTTGTTGGAAGTCAGCTGAGGGATTTTGCACATGACTCGCTACAAGTCATGAGGTCGTGTGACTCAAGGGTATGAGTCACCAGGGTTAGGGTTGTGGGAGGAACGCCTATATAAGGAGGCCGTGACCAATGAGTAGTTAGTCACGAACCATCTCCTCTAGACCTCCGGCGATTGAAATCTCAACACCATGAGAAATCATCTTCAACTCCATCCACCCCCCTCTCCCCTCCTCTGATGGCCTCGCTGCCTAGGAGGGTGACGCTACACCCCCCCTCTCCCCTCTGTTCCCCTCCTGATGGCATTGCTCTCGGGCAGTCTTTGTCTAGGGGGTTCACGGTCGCTCCTCCCCCCTTCCCCGGTTTCGCTTCGCGGCCCTCGCTTAGCGTTTGCAAGGTCCGCAACCCTTCTTTCTACGTTTACGGTTGGCGTTGCGGTGTCCGGACTCCCTACGGAAGTACCTCTTCGTCTCGACAGCCTGTACCCTTGATGGGGAACGCTTCGGTCAGTAACATCTCGGTCTCGTCTTTCATTTCGGCTTCGGAAAACGTTCGGCTATGGCCTGCTAGTCTCCTGTTTCTAGCGAGTCGGCTACCCTGCCTCCTCCTTCACGGTTTCGTCTGGTTGCTCCGTTATACCTACACCCCTCCCATGGCTAGCACCCTACTGCGTACCTTTTATCCTCACCCGCGATCCCCTTCACGGTCGCAACCCTCGGCTAAGCCCGGGCGTGGTATTGCACTACTTCCGTGCTCGGTGTCGGATCCTTGGGTCGAAGTAATGAATGCTGTCGCCTATGTTTGCGCAACTAGTGGCCCCTCGGCCAGGACGCCTAGCCCGGAGGCTATGATTGTTCCGTTGTGTTGAGGCTTTCTCTTTGTGTTGGAATTTCAATTATTTCCTTTGTTGACTAGGAGTTTACGGCATAGGTTTTCCTGTTGTTTCCTGCTCGTGGGGTTTTGGGGATTTGCCTAGTTGTCCGTTTAGCCAGCTTTGTATTTCTCTATTGTTCACGGGATTGTGCGGTTGGTCTCATACCAGAGGGACTTGGGATGATGGTTTTTTCCTAGGCGCCGGGGAGGATGTTAGGGGTTTTTCTTCGCCATAGCTGACGCTGCATGTGTGGTTGTACCCGTAGAAAACAATGCAAAACTGATAAAAAAAAAAAAAAAAAAAAAAAAAAAAAAAAAAAAAACCAATGAGTAGTTAGTCACCCTCCGCGCCCTCTTTTTTCCTGCCCAAAGAATTCTCAACACCACGCCGCTTTGTGCACGATCCCCTTTCACACCATTCCCAGTTCCTCGCTTAGGCCTCGCGTCCCCAAGCACCCACACCATGGCCCAGCCTGGTAATCCCTCCATTTTCGGCCCCGAGGGGCCCCCTTCCACCCCATCCGGCTCCAGGGTCGGTCTCAGCGATAAACTTCTCTCCATCTCCAGCATGATCAACTCTGCTAGGAACATCACCTCCCTCTCCGACACACAACTCCCCTCACTCTCTGTCGCCGCCTTGGAAGAACTAACCGATGGTGAAGCCACCATTATCCCTCTTCTCTGCTCGCTCGTCCAAGCGATCGACTCCTTTGGAAACGGCCTACATCTCCTGACAAGCCACGTGGCCTCCCTATCCCAGAAACTACACTCGCTCCCCCCTCCGGCAACGCTCACTTCTGACTTGTCACATATCAACACCGCCATACGCGACCTGTCACAAAGGGTCTCGTCCCGCCCCTCTCCTCCTCCTCCTGCACCACAAGTTCGTCCTGGCCCGGCTCCCCACCCCCACAC
>QOVD01001443.1:2858-22480 GCA_003521225.1 Tuber microsphaerosporum | reverse complement strand
TTGGCCGGTTACGTCCTCTCTACCGCCACGGGTTTCCCCCCTGGTATGCCCCACTACCCGGTCCCGCCGCCACCGGTTGTCCCATCCGTCACTCCACCGGCGCCCCCCAGTGGGATTCCGCCACCAAAGCTCTTTCCTTCCAGTAACCTCCTAGAGGGTATCATGGACACGAGAGCCAGGGCCCTGATGATATGCAATGCCCCGGTGCTCCCTTAGTTCCATAACGTCTTTGGGTTTTATTGTTTTCAGATAGCTTTATGATGTATTTTCGTTAGTCGTGGACTTTGTTTTCGGCAGTATACTTGGTTTTTGTTTATTTTATCAAATGCGTATGGGTTCGACGCGATGGAGGATTAGTTTTGTTTTGGGTTTTGTTTGTTTTATTTTTGTTGCGTGTTTGTGGGTTTTGTTTTGGCCATATATGATGATGCATGTCATTTCTTGTACCTTAAAACAACGAATATATGATATAAAAAAAAAAAAAAAATGAAAAAACCGAAGGATAGTTAGTTCCTCACGCAACCATCTAAGTACTTTCTTATATTAGCAATTCAAGTTATCTTTATTATCACGATTCCTGGCGAATAAAGAGAAGTGTCTCTTAGCGAGTTCTTGACTACACGATAGGAGCAAGTGTGTTGGGCTATCAAAGTAGTGCACAAGAATCTTGGAGTTGTTACCTGCTGCAAGTATCACCCGGAGGGAAGTATCGTTACACTGGGTTTGACAATAAGATGGTGGATAATGTCCATGACCTTATTAAGAGTAACGACAATACCTAGCCATGGTTTGCAGACCCTCTCTGGTAGTCTGGATGTGAATGGTAGTCCGGAGGCGAATGGTATTAAGACCGTAAATAGCGGTTGGGAGCGAAATGGTAGTGGGAGTAGAATAGTAGTCCATAGGAGAACTGCGAGCCCAGCCAAATTGAACGCAAACCCTTTGGGAATTGCAATCCCAAGTGTTCTACTTCAATTGAGCCTCGCTAGGATTTTATGGATTGATAGCTTCTATTTGTTACTATAATTAACATGTTTGTTGCTTAGTGCTGATGATGAGGAGAGTGAAATAGAATAGACTTTTTGTATTAGATCCATCAGGGGGGAGCTTCTTTAGTTATAAGTATTTGTTTTTATTGCTTATATATCTAGAGAACAGCAACGTGTGCTAATATAATGACTGGATTAAGTACGATGCATATATGGTATAATAGAATTGTAATCGCGGAACCCAAGAACCCCGAAAGGTCTTAGAGACAAGGCTGTACAAAACTAGTGCAAACAGGGTGGATGGAATGCAGACCAGGGAAGAGCTGGTCAGCGGTTAGACCACTACAGAAGAACCAGTATAGGGCAGAGGCAGAACCAGGATAATCTAATCATGGTGAGGAATATCTGGAGACAAACCGCAATTAAACAGGAAGGATACGTGATTGTGAGCAAGTGTAACGGCCCCACGGGGTGGTGCCATATATCGATAGAATAACGATACTGTCTCTATACCAAAGTGCGGTATCTAACGAGACTAAGTACTGGAGGCTTAGACTAAGTTGTTGTAACAAAACTTCTTACTATATCGCAACTACTAAGTAGTTCCTGATAGTAGGCGTTTGGTAAACCCAAGCAAATACTGAGATTCTCGAAGCGAACTGAAGAAGTAACTGTTCAACCAAATATATTGAAAACTCTGTCTGTTGAAGTCTGCCTTCTCTAAGTCCGGAGAATAGCAGGTCTTAAATACACTTGTCAGGCAATCCTGTGCCTTGCTAACAAATAACAATAAGGCTCCGAAAGTGGTAGCCTTGAAACTCCTTAGGTATCAAACCTAACATATAGTGAGTATCAAACGATACTCGAAACCAAACATAAAACATACTGAGTATCAAACAATACTCAAAATCAAACATAAAACATACTGAGTATCAAACAATACTCAAAACCAAACATAAAACATACTAAGTATCAAACAATACTCAAAACCCGACATAAAACATACTGAGTATCAGACAATACTCAAAACCAAACCTAAAACATACTGAGTATCAAACGATACTCGAAACCATAGTTACTCAGGTACCTGTACCGGTTACAGCAAGAGCAAGGAGTGACATAAAAGGGACATAGAAGGGTCTGAGGAACACAGGGAGGGAAAGCGAAAGCATCAGGTGACATGGGAGGGGGGAAGCAAGGAACAGATGGTGATAGAAATCAATAACGCATAAACTGGTGAATAAGAGTGATAGACCTATATAGTTCTGGGCTGGAGCAGGCAGAGCTCCAGAAGCCAAAGGGGTATGTGAGGGAGATGCAAGATAGAATAGAAGAGTCAAAGTAAGTATATGAGGGAGCTAGGATGAAGGAAGGGTGGACAAGGGATCACGGGGAGGAGAGAAGGGTGGACAAGAGATCACTAGGACAAGGAAAGTGTAGACCAGTACCACAGCCCTAGGGTCTGAGTAAAACAGCTGGACCTCGGTGCTGGGTGGTAGACCTAGAGGTTCAAGGAGACCAGGGGTAGCAAGGTGATTTCAGGTCCGGCGAAAGCATTTTGCTGATGCTTGTACCATAATTTGGAAATAGTTTTGTTACCCTGTTGCATCACTTCAATCTGGTTTCCAGCTTTCTGCTTTTTGTTCTTGTATATGAATTGTGCTTTAAGAGCAGTTTCAATAGCTTCTCATATTTCTTATATTTCGGTATTCTTGTCTCCATATATGAAGTCATCTATTTTTCCACCCCTTTACAAAGAAACGATTTGGCATATTGTATTTTTTGAAGGATTTTGTTGTCCCCACATCTGACCGTTTCAAGGTACAATTTTAGTTGTAACAAAACTCCTTGTAATCTTGTGCGTTCCCCTTTGAATACTTCAAGTTCTTTAACCCTTTGTTGTCTAGTATCTTCAGTATATTGGATTCCTTGAACCACATTTCGCAGTTGGTCTTCCGTTATGATGAGTTTTTTGACCAGTTGAGCTGGTCCAACACCAGGCGTGTCTACAGGTCCTACTGCTACCATCCAGATGTTTCCTCTATTGGTAGACCACTGTGATCCTTCTAGAGATCTTGGTTTGGCGCATTTCGGGATGGCCAGTCTTTGTAAGCCTTCTCTTGAGAGTACTACACTGAGAGCTTCACCAAGTTTTGGAGGGAAATCAAGCAAAGACCATTAGCTCCCTATGTCTGGTAATTCTGTATCTGATATTTCTTCCCCCATTGTATTGTTAGGTATTGCAGTACATGCAACCAAGTGTTAGAAACACTTTTTACTTATATTGTGTAACAAGTAACTACCCTTATCTTATCTTTATCTAATAGGCAACATACTTTATTTGTAGAACTAATAATACTTGTTGCGAGTATCCTCTCATTGAGATTATAAGTCTTCAACCGTCTTGTATATTCTTCCGATACCTTTCAGGTCTCTTATCTACTAGTCATATAAGAGGTTGAGGTATACACTCTGTCTATCAGGGAACAACCTTGAGAGAGTGTAAAAGTATTTAATTTCGTAAAGTATAAGTAGGAAATAATAGTGAATGGTTGCGTAAAGAACTAACTATCTTCCTACCCTGCTCTTCTTATATAGTTCTTTCTGCAACTGCTTAGTCATCCAATATAATACTTATGAGTCCCTATTATAACTCATGTGAAATCATAACATCATATAACTCAATTGAGTTATCATCAAATAAACAACTTAAACAAGTAACCACTAGTAATTGCTGAGATGAGAGAAGTGGAGACCAGGACCACAGACCCAGGGTTTAACTAAAATAGTAGGACCTCAGTGCTAGGTGGTGGATCAAGAGGTTCATGGGGACCAAGTGTATTCAGGTTACTTCAGGACCAGTACCAACTTTTTGCTGAAATGGACTTCTAGACCTCTTTCAAGAAATTGTTATACAATTATTTCCTTTACTTGTTTTTTTGGAATTAATATTTTATTTATACAATAGCTAGCTCTGCATGCAATTTCCAGTATGTTTACAGTCAATCTATGAGTTAATCAAAATAATCAAAAAATCATAATCTATATAATCTCTATCTACAATTATGACCAATTGGCCTTGCCCTAAGAGCATTTATCCCCAAATCAGCTACCTCCAACCATGTATTTCAGGCCATGTTCCCTCACTGATTAACCTGACCGTTGTCCAGACTGTGTTGTGCACATTGGATTGTCAAATGATTGGTATTTCAGGAATGGTTGCTGGTATGGTGGAGTGAAAGAGCCATGATATTCAGTGGAGATATAAAGGCTGGTACGGAATCGATATGGTAATTCATACGGGACTGAATCAAACCCTGATGGCCATCTAGAAGGTTGTATATATATAGTCTGTTCCGATATCTAGGTAGTCGACAAGGCAAGCGACTAGGAGAGTCTCAGAGGACGAACGAATATGATTCCATTTAGAGTTGACATTTGAGTTCTTTTTGATTTCACCAGCTCCCTTAGGAGTTCGAATGATAATTGGTGATGATAAAAGACTGCTTACGGACAGTTTTTCACTTCAAAGCTTTAGTTAACCCCCTAGGACCTATCACTGCTTAATCAATAATTGAACTTAATTCTATTACATTCTGCCGTATCCGGCATGTTTTATTCCGCATTATTATCAATCTCTCACCCACATTTGCCCAATTCGATACATCTATCTAGTTCCCCTCTTTAACCCCCCTCATCTCTCTGGTCTCCCAAACAAACTAGTCCTTCCCGCTCCGGTTGCTCCGAATCTTGAAAGGGGATACTGAAATCACTTTCTGGACGAGTCGCTTTCTTCCGCCGGCCTTGTTGAGCACGGGTGTGTTCGTCGAAGATGCTGGACCCGCAGTTATATCCTCGCCACTTGTTGTCACACGTGCAGCCTTATTCACATGTTCCAGCAGCCGCAAGCACTCGAGGCTTTCAGCGTGATCCTCTCCAAGAGTTCTACTAAGTCGCTTGTATGCCTCACTGTACCCTTGTTCCGCTTGCGGGAACCAGCCGAGTTTTTCGTGGAGACCGGCCATACGTAAAATTACGGAACATGTATCGGGGTGATCTGGACCTAAATTCTTTTCATTCACTTCTAGCATCCGCTGGTATAGTTTATCCGCTTCGCCGTACTGCTCTTGATCCTGGAGTAGAGACGCTAGATCGTTCACTGCAACGAGGGTATCCGGGTGTTCTGGTCCAGAGGCACTCTCACAGTCTCGGAGCCCACGCCTGAACACATCTTCTGCCTCGGTGTGTTTTCCCTGGTAGTGTAGAGCTAGGGCTAGATTCCTGATCACGGAAAGAGCGGGAGGGGGGTCATATGCTAAGGGCTTGTGCATAGATTTGAGGATACGTCGGCATATTGTTTCTGCTTCAGCATACTTTTTCTGTGCGAGGAGCAAGGCAGCTACGTTGTAAGCGCTAGCCAGAGTGTCAGGGTCGTCTGGACCAAGCTTCTCCTCTAGAATGTCTAATTTGCGTTGATATATGAGTTCTGATTCGGCGTATTTTCCTTGTTTCTCCAATATCATAGCCAAGCATTCGATGACAATGAGGGTGTCTGGGTCCTCCCGCCCGAGTTCGCTCTCTCTACCTTCTTGTGCCCGCCGATACATTGTTTCGGCTTCGTCGTAGCTACCTGCAGCTTCCAGAGACCAGCCTAGACTGAAAATTGTAAGGAGGGTATCAGGATGTTTCGGCCCAAGCACCTTCTCTCTGATATCTAGCACAGCTCTGTGTGTCCTGGCCGCTTCCTCATAGTTTTCAAGCCTGTATGACATCCCAGCTAGAGCATTCATAGTACAGAGTACATCGAGATTTTCTGGCCCAAGAACTTTCACTTTCCCTTCGAGTGAACGGCCTAGCAATTCCTTTGCCCCACCATAGTTGCCCTGATATTGTAGCACAATTGCTAGAGAGCAGAGACTCGCAAGGGTATCGGGGTGCTCTGGCCCAAGAGTTTTCTCTTCAGTTTCTAAGATACGTCGATGCAGGTTTTCTGATTCCTTGTATTTCCCCTGAGCTTGGAGCACAGAAGCCAAGTTTTCGGCCGTAACGAGGGTTGAGGGGTTGTGTAGTCCTAGAGTTACTTCTTTGGCCTCAAGTACTTCTCGATGCATCATCTCCGCCATATAGTTCTTCCCGAGATTTTGGAAGGCTACCGCTAGATTGTTGAGGCTGATAAGAGTGACAGGGTGCTCCGGGCCGAGTGTCTTCTTCCTAATATCGAGTACGCGGCGTCTCATTCCTTCAACTTGGCGGAAATCACCCAGCTTCTCCAAAACTGCGGCTAAGTGGTCGATACAGGCGGCTGTTTCGGGGTGCTCCGTCCCAAGCAATGCCTCTGTGCCCTCCAGCACACGCCGATGCAGCCTTTCCGCCTCTTCATTCTTTTCTAGGCCCTCAAGTACTAACGCTAGGCCGGTTATAGAAGAGAGAGTGTCAGAGTGCTCTAGTCCAAGAGTTTTCTCACGCTTTTCTACTACGCAGCGACAAAGACCTTCTGCTTCCCCGTACTTGCCCCGGTTTTTCAGCGTAATTGCGAGGCTGAACATGCTGGAATGAACCAGTGGATGCTCTGGCCGGAGTACTTTTTTTCGGCCTTCCAGTGCACGTCGATGCAGTTTCCCTGCCTCTTCATACTTTTTAAGGTCCGTTAGCACCAGCGCCAGGTTGTCTATACTACAGAGGGTGCTAGGGTGTTCTATTCCAAGCACTCTTTCTTTGATTTCCAGCGCACATCGATTCATATTCTCCGCTTCCTCAAGTTGCCCAAGCTCCCGTAACACGACAGCCATGTTATTAATGATGGCAAGGGTAGTCGGATGCTCTGGTCCTGCGATTTTCTCTGTAAGTTTCATTTTTCGCCGATATAGTTCAAGTGTTTCGCTATTCTTCCCCTGGCGACGCAGGAGCGCTACTAGGTTGGTCATTTTGGGGAGAGTGGCGGGGTGCTCCACGCCAAAAGAATTTTCCGTATTCCTGAGTTCGCTCCGAAGCTTCCTCTCTAACTCTCCATACCCCTCCCGACTTCGGTGTAGTGTTCCTAGGGTAGGGTTGTTGATAGTGCTAGAGCTTTGGGGGATCCCCGCATCGTGCGGTTCCTTGCTACCTCCCATTGCACGAAGTTGCATTTCTTCTGCTTCTTCATATTTTCCTAGTGTTTCTAGGTTCGTAGCTAGGGTAAAGGCGCTCGTAAGGGTATTGGGGTGGTCCGGCCCGAGCGCTTTCTCCAAGCCTTCTAGTGTGCGCCGATGAAACCTCTCTGCCTCCTCATCCCTTCCCTGATAGCCTAACACCAACGCAATGTGATGGACAGTCTCAAGAGTGGTACGGTGGTCATGTCCGAGTACTCTTTCGTAAGCTTCAAGCACACGTAAATGCAGCTTCTCTGCCTCCTCAATTCCTCCTCCAAGTTGCAGCGTTACTGCTAGGTTATGCATAGAAGATAGGGTTTGGGGGTGTTCTGACCCAAGCGTCTTTTTGTGAAGTTCCAATACAAATCGAAGCATCTTCTCTGCCTCCGCACCATTACTATTTAAGTCGTATTGTGCCAAAGCCAAGCCCTGCATAGAACCAAGAGTTTCGGGGTGCTCGGGTCCAAAGTGTTTCGTCTTGCCTTCCAATGCACGCCGAAACATCTTCTCTGCTTCATCAAACCTTTCTTGCGTATATAGTATCGTAGCCACTCTGTTGACACTATGGAGAGTGTCAGGATGTTCTGGTCCTTCCGTTTTCTCATAGTGCTCCAGAGCGCGCCTATGCAGTCTTTCGGATTCAGGATATTTGCCTAGGTGCATGTAGGTTTCCGCCAGATGGATCACACTATGAAGGGTTGTAGGATGATATAGCCCCAGAGATCGCTCCGAGGCCTCCAGTACGCTCTTATTGAGTTTTTCCGCTTCATGATATTTTCCTCGCTGTGACAATACTACGGCTAGACTACTCATGCTGTTGAGAACTAGGGGATGCTCTGGCCGAAGGGACTTCTCTCTGATTTCGAGCGCATGGCGATACAAGTTCTCTGCTTCTTCATATCGCCCCATCTCCTGCAATACCGCCCCCAGGTTTTGGATATCGGCGAGGATAGAGCAATCCCCAGCGCCTTGTTTCTTCCTTTTACCTTCTACTGCTCTCCGAAAGATTTTTTCTGCTTCGTCATACTTCCCCAGAGTTACCAGCATCGTAGCCAGGTTCGATAGACAAATCTCGGTGTTGGTGTGATTTGGGCCGTAAATTGTTTTACTGCTTTCAAATGCACGCCGATACATAGCCTCAGCTTCTTCGTGCTTCCCACGATAATGTAATACAGAAGCCATATTGCTGATGGTACCTAGACATCCTCTGTCATCGCTCCCGGATAGCCTCTCCCTCCCCTTAAGAGCGCGCCACCCTGCTGTCTCCGCTTCCTCGTACTTCCCTTGAGAGAATAGAATTTGGCAAAAAACATCATGTTTTTGGCGACATTCATCGGTTTCCTCGCCATCGTCTTGGAGAGCAATGCACCGCCGAATCTGTGCCTCTGCATCGTTGTGATAACCCGCTTCGTGGAGATAGATCGCTGTACGAATATGAAGAGAACTGGCCATGGGATCATCTACACCGTCTGTAACAGCGAGTGCATGGGGAAGGTATAAAGCACAAGGATGTCGCGATTTGTTTGTATATTTCGGAAATAGCTGTGAGACCACTTCTAATGCCCTCGCCTTAAATTGCTTTGCCTCCTCAAATGAGATATACCCTTTTATCGACTGTTGCACCAGACGGTGAAGCTCGTAAACTGATTTGTCGCCCGACCTGGTGACCAATGAAAATCCTAATAACTTGCCAATAGCCACACGAAACTCAATCGGATTCTCCATACCAGGCAAGCCGGATCTCTTCAATAGAGCCTCGGGGATGTTTTGGCGGTCGAAGAATGCAATCAGCGCAAGGAGATCCATAGCCTCAGGCAACTGCTGCTTGATGCGATCAAAAGTAATGAAATAGGCGCTCAGAATGCTTTCTGTCATGTCGGTTTCTCGGCGAAAGTCCTCGAATCCTTCAAAGAGTAACCGCTCCTTTTGTTCCGCATTTCCCTGAAAAATATTCCAGTACTCTGCGGGCGAGGTGCCGGTCCTAGTCATGAAACCAGCTACACCCACGATAGCCAGTGGCACATAATCCAATGCATCAAGTAACTTCTTGGAAGCTTCTTCGTCGCGTTCATCCCAAGCGCAGAGACTACCAATACGCCGGATGAGCAGATCTCTGGCTTCTAATTCTGCCATTTTCCCCACCTCAATAAAGGTGCAGTCTTCTCGGTTGGCTACCTGCCGAGATCTTGTCGTTACTAATATCATTCCCTTTGAGCCCTGCGGCAAAAATCTCGATATAATACTTCCTTGGCCAGCAAACTCCTCCTCGTTGTCGGCGTTATCGAGCACAATGATCCAGTCCCCACTGTCCTCGCTTTCAAGCCACCTCTTTACTTTTAAAAGTAGCGTCTCGTCGTCGGAGTCGTCACTGAACGGAACTCTTGCCTTCCGCAGAATGCCTCTGTAGGCCTTGCTGAATTTCAGAAAGCTGCCTCCACTGACCCAAAAGACGTGGCGGAGGCCTTTCTGTTGGTAAGCGTATTCGAGCGCGATTTGGGTTTTGCTAGCAGCCTTTAGAAAACGCTCTAAAGAAGCGGGGAAAAAGTAATGCTCACCCAGAACCACCTAACCCATAGAGACCTATGCGATTATGGGCTTTGCGCTCTTCTAGCTGCTTGATACGCTGCATAATACTGGTCCGGCCGGTGAACTGTGTGTTCCGGCTATAGGGAACTATCCAATGGGGGCCCGATCTAGCTTCGGATCCTAAGAAAACGTTAAAATTTAGGCACGCTAGTATTGGAGAATGCTGTTTAGAGGGTTGCCATACCTTCGCTGTCCTCATCGTCAGACCCGTAATGGTGATTGGCAATATGCATCGAATTGTAGCTGTTTTTGTTGCCACTAAAGTTTCCCAGAATAATTCTCTGCATAATTCTTGGCCTAGCACCGCCCCTCCTCGTTAGCCTGTCTGCAATCATAAAAGCAGTGTGAGCCGGAATCTAGCGGACCCGTCGTTTTTAAGCGTCTTGTCCTTGTGGTTGCTCTACCGCAGTAGCAGTTTACAAGTTACAGGCATACAAGAAACCCGAACACAAGAATAAAAAATTTGTATAGCAAATTGTCTGCGTATCTGACCGCCCATACAAAATTCGGACTCAAATGTTCGGGTTCTGAATGCCTGTAACCTGTAGAGGGGAGCAGGGATGAGGGTGAGAGTGATCATTAGGTTCTGGAATACTCACGTATCCGCAGTGTCTGATTCTGGATATTCTGCAATAATTGCGACAGCCGTCTCAGGGTCTAGAAGCCCGCGGAAAACTAGCGGTCGGGGTTCCTAATACTTGGCAAACACTCACACCAGACTCAGCTGTGTTCAACGTGTAGATCTCTGTTTAGATAGCGGTAGAGGTTTTCGGACTACCAGCAGGGTATTAGTAGCAAGAAATACGCTCGTAAGCCCTTGACAAGAGGAGGGAGATCTCAAATGGGCTTGCAGTTGGACATTTATAAGAATCTGTCGCGATCGGCTGTGCTTTCTCGGCTGGCCTGTGGGGGCCTGGTTGCCCCCCGCTCTTCTGCCTGAGGAGCGCGCTTGTTCCGCTCAATCCAGTGCCAATTGGCAGGCGCTAAGCATGGCTTTGCGTCAAAGGTAGCTCCCCTTACTTGCCAATTCATGGTACCGTGCCGTACTCAGCAAAAGCAAACGTCTCCCCCAAGGCATAGCCGCCAGTGGCGATGCGGCAATTACTCTCCTCTGGCAGCCTTGACGGGGGCGGAGTTGTGTTGGTACTGTGCCTATCACTCATAAATTAGGTATCCCTGGAAATGAGTGTTTCTAGACTAACCCACGGCGAAGCGAGTCCACGATGAGGCGAGAACGCCCATAGAACTTTTATAGGACAGGTATTACTTGTATGGGCATTCTCGCTATGCCGTAGGCTCGCTATGCCGTGGAATACTTTACTCGTGTTGAGAAGTTGTGAGAGCAAGTGCAATTCCTACAAGCATGATGTGGGGGGCGGTCGTTTGTCATAGTTAAAGGTCGAGGACAGAATTTTGATTTTGGCGAGTACAGGTACCGGAGGCACTCGCTTCTGGCTAACTTGAAGGTCCAGGCTACGAAAAGCGCCCCGTAATAGCGACTGAGCAGATAGAGAGCGGTCTTACCCAGTCTTCTGATCTCCCAATAAGTGATCTTGACTAGACCGTCCTCCCGCTCTACTGGTAGAGTTATTCCCTTGCCTGCTGTAAGGCTTGATAATTCAGGCCAAATTAATATCCCATAAAGGCAGCTAGGATCCTGCTAACTGCACCGGAGTCAGCTGAGTCTGTCGCGGTGGGACACAGGTACCCAATTCACAGACAGCAGCTTGAAAAAATCTCATTCATCGCTTCACAAGAAAGTTTATCGTCCGGAATCAGCCAATCCTATGGACAGGGATCTATCTCGTTTACGCCCTCTAATCTAAGCTAGCGTGTTACAACCCCCCCTCCCCGCATTGTATCACATCCATCAATTGTTCCTGGGCCTTCGACTTAACCAACCCCTTAACCTCCTCCTTCTCGACCTCTTTCTTAAATTCCGGTCTGGGTAGTTCAAACCCACCCGTAGTCCTGCTGTATGTAATCCCACCCAGACGACTCAAAGGCTTAAGTACCGCAGGGTCAATGATGTTTCCTTCCTCGTTAAGAGCGTCTTCGCGAACGTGGAAGTTGACACCTAGAATGCCCCACCCACCCATCAACAATCGTCTTAGCCAATCCGGAAGAGATATAACTACGTACCTTCAAGAATGACCAAAACCCCCGAAGCCTTCCCACTCCCTGGACTAACCCACTCATGATGTGTCCGATACACCGCCTCAACACTAAACACACTCTCGGCAACCCTATCCGGCCGCACCTTCGTACTCTTTGCCGGCGTCAACCCGCTGAGCACCCATTCACTGATCCCGTGCGGGGCATTAATGCTCGTGTAGTTTGCCGCCTCCGAAAAGAACTCGCTGATGACGTTAATCGTGCACTCCTTAGTCTCAAGGATGTTCCGGCAGGTGTCCTTTGGATTGCCCACCCCGCCGCTGAAGCCAATGCAAAAGATTGGGGGATCGTGGTTCACCAGAGCGGTGTAACTGAACGGGCCGAGGTTTGTGCTTAGGCCGTCAGAGGAGATTGTTGATACGAAGCCGATCTTTCCAAAAGTTCCTTGGTTAGTTTACGGGTTCGCTGAACAACAGGGGGGGAGTGGAGTACGGGTCTGGGAATTATTCCCGAAATCAAAAGCTTGTAGTTATCTACTGGCTTTCTCCCCTCGCCGTAGGGATCAATTTCGACAGTTTTATGGTTCTTCCAGTCGTCGTTGTTAGCACCTGAGCCCGGGACCCAGTCAGGTTTTATGGTCTTTGTGTAGGAGAAGCTTGTGCCTTCGTCGAATGGGGGACGGGAGGATTCGACGGATTTGAAGTCTGGCTGAATGGGTGGTTATTGCTGTTAGTCAATCAATTGCTCCCTCGAGGAGAAGGAGTGGGGGGGGGACAAACATGTGGGTTCCGCTTAACTTGAGTTTCAAGTCCAAACTTCTGCATGCTTCCGGCTATTGTTGAGAATCTGGTGTGTTGGTGAAAAGTGTATGATCGGTAGAGGAGAGGAGAAATACGGCGGGGGTGTGGGAGCATGAGAGTTTATCGGGGGTATTGGTGGTGTTGGTGGTGGTTAGTTATATAGGGCAGAATAGGGCTAGAATGGGGTAGGCTACCCGTTGGGTTTGACACAGGTACTGTACTGTAGCTTACCCAATCTCACACGAAAAATTACAAAGCTAGTCTAAGGTCTCCAACTAGGGCATAACGAATCCAGCAGGTGACGAACAGGGGTATTTCGCAAGCAAAAAGTGGTTGGTCAAAATAGTGTAACAAAATAGCTATTACTGATCCCTCTTGTCACCCGCGTAGTTGAAGACTGTGTTACTGCTGTAGTACGCCAATTTACAAGTGATCCTTTTTTTTTCCTTACTGCCGGGTAGAAAAGGTATCGCCAATAACGGGGTATAGCTAATATCGTACTGCATCCCGTAGCCCGATAGGAGGTGTTGGTTCTCCGCCTCCCCCATCCGGTAACTCTACGAAGATTATGCCCAGCCGTGAACAGTGCTATGTCTATGCTGTTGGCGTTGGTCCGCTGACTGTGCCAAGTAATTTCAGAGGGCATGATACGGTATCCCACCGTTAGGACTACATGCAAGGTATACCATTTAGTATCGAGGTTAAGCACCGCCGTGCGTTCTTATTTTTATGCTTTTTTTAAGCTAAGCACGAACAGCCAGAAATATGAGGTTAAGCAATGCGTGCGTTCTTCTAGAGCTTGGCTGAGTCTTGGCTAGGACAGAGATTGATCGATCCATGCATCCAGCAACCTTTTCAAGCTCAATTAGCAAAAAGCAAGATGTCCTCACAAGAGAAGGTAAGTAGATGGGAGTGGAGGAAAATTTGAACCGTTCGGCTTTTTTTTGTTTTTGTTTTTGGAGAAGCGAGGTTGTATGTATGGAGTCCGTGATGGTGAAGATGGTGATTTTGCTATGCCAGTGGGTGGGGTTCCAGTTGTCTTCCTCCCACCCGCTTCACAATTTCTAGCCAATCATACACTTTGTTTATCACTTTGTTTATGCCTTAGCTCTTTTGCACGAACAAATCTTTTTCCGTTCTTAATCGACGGG
The DNA here is from genome assembly GCA_003521225.1 of Tuber microsphaerosporum. Taxonomy (NCBI): domain Eukaryota; kingdom Fungi; phylum Ascomycota; class Pezizomycetes; order Pezizales; family Tuberaceae; genus Tuber; species Tuber microsphaerosporum. Next base: position 8,711 of record QOVD01001443.1, on the reverse strand, counting down.
TTTAGCAATACCGGTACCGTGCAAAGTGACGATTGTGCTGTTGCTAGAGGCAACGGGCCGATTCACCATGGTAACGCCGCTATTCCATGTGTTGATATTTTGATCAGAGCAGCACGGTTTGTTAAACGGTGTTGCATAGCACCATGTTATAATCTGGATAGAGAGCAATATACAAATACCCTATCCTAGTTAGCATGAGTTGATACCAAGCCATCCGCCACAGTAAATCTCTATCATCGGAAAGTCAATTTCTGACAATCCATATCGGATGAGCCCTTCCAATGGGGCTTGTCATCTCACTCGCCACAGTTACATCACTAGAGGTAAACTTGTTTTTGCACCGATTTGCTAAATCCACACAGTTGACTCCCACATGTTCTGAGAAACTAACTCTCGAATTTAGCATGGAACGCTCATCCCTTCGTTCGTTTTCAGGCACTTGCGCTAAGTGCGGGTAGAGCTGGTAGTGGAAGCGATCGGTGGTGAAGTAACCAAAGAGAGCAAAGTTAGGAATAATTGCGACAAGATGATGTAGGTATCATATGATGAACATGAAAGGTGGTACCAGTATCGCTTTCCTGCTGAGATAGCCTATTTGGGGAATCGTGATATGAAAAACCTTGTGCTTCAGAAGTGGTGTAGTGCTCAGAATAGTGTGAAAATAAGTACTGCTCAGCATGGCCATGATGGAAACCAAATTGTCTGCGTAGAATTGCTCCCAACTATGGTACAAGTCCGAGTACTTCACCTGATTTTAATTTATCTTAGTGGGTTGTCTATCGTTACCTTTCCTGTCCTTTCTATCGTATTAGTGCCAGGCTAAAAGTGAGTGAACGAGAGTACATGGTAAGGGATAGCACAGTCCGCTAAACCCCTCTAATCCCTTACCCTGTACAAGGGTATATCGTGAATTCATGGTACAGAGCAGGGGTGGTCATTCTCCGTTGTAAAGGCAACTTTGATACACTAGAAAAACTGTGTGGTTGAGTGCACTCAAGCAATTTTACCCCAATTTGACACACTTCTTCTAGTGCCAATATTGGAATTAAAAATAGGACAACTTCATAAGATATTCAGAAAAGATGTAGACTATTTTACTTCTTTTAAAACCTTAAGTGATATAAATTCTCTGAGAAGTAGTAGCAAGAAAACTTTCCTCAAAATTGTGCCAAGACCATTGTGTTTGGTGGATAAACCCAGCCTTGGTGGAATTTGAAAGTTCAACTACATACTACTCTTGAGAATTTGGGAATTGAGTAGATAGTTTTATATAGAAAAGGTGTCCTTGCTATTTTCAATGGTTCTATGGAGAGTTTGGATTTTTGTGAATTTTCTCTCATGTAATATCTTGGATTCAAGAACTCTGATTTGGACAAATTATGGTACACCTCTGCAAGCGCTGTACCTCTCGTCTCTAACCTCCAATCCCTGCTCTGTACCATGAATTTATTTATTTATTTTTTTTTTTTTTTTTTGAACATTTCAATTATTACTAGCTATACACAGCTACCTATAATACTTGGGGCTTTCTGTACTCAATACAAGTGTCTGCCCATTTAATCCACCCTCACCCATTATCATCAAAGAAAATATCAACACAACCAACAAAACCTAACCAACACTGGATCCAGCCCCCTCACCATCCTAGCGGCTCAGTTATACTGACCTCCCCGGCATGGGTGCTCCACCAGTCTTATATCAATAAACTCTGATCCCCAAAAACAAAAGAAATCCATTATCCCAACCCACATCACAATTTAAAAACCTGCGAAGCCCCCCTTTGAGATCAATACTGGACTTTAGCGCCAGCCGTCTGGTCCCGTGGAAACATCCATCAGGACATCACCCCCCGGCCAGAAGAGCACTCCGCCAAACACCAAAATCGCCCTAAAATGCCCCTTCCTACAAAAACATGCCAGCCGACGCCAAGGGTTACGCCACTTGCAATGGGTGACATCGCCCTTCCCCGGACCAGCCACCACAAACCAAGTATCCTATCGCCAATCCTTTTCCTATACGGGCCGGGCCCAGCATTATCCTTCCCACCGTAAATCCACAAGGCCCCATTGCCTTACGTGGGTCAGCCACAGCACCAGCCACAACCTTCGGCCTTTGCGCCACGCCGGACCTTGCGCCACGCCGGACAGAGCCACCTCTCTGTCACAAACCTGACTAAGCGAGGAATATGGTTTCACATGACTCATGGTAATGAGTCATAGGTTGGTGATTTGTTTCACATAACTCGCACTTGCGATGTCATAGTTATTATGTTATTGGTTGATGTTTTCACATGACGCACGATTGTGGTCATATGATTTATGATTTTCGCACATGACTCACATTACGGGTTATGGGTTTTACTCATGTGACGCGAGTTGCGCACATGACTTGTTATTTGGATTATGATTGGTTTAGGTATGTTGCTGTTAGGGGTAGCCGATAGCTAAACTATAATATCGAACTAAGCCTGAGTAGTTATCTTCGGAGATTTGTCAAGGAAGGCTCGTAGGTAACTATCTCTCGTGAGAAGTAATTTGATATATAAAAAGATAATTGAGTAAGATAATGATTTATAGCCTGGTAACTTTTTTATATTGATAAGATCTCTTCTCCGGTGCTTGATTATTTCTTGTAGCAAGGAAGGCACTTCGATATTTATATTCCGCGTCTGAGTGTTCGCGGGCAAACTAATATCTGCTAACTAAAAAGTGCGAACACTCTCTGACCCTGACAACTGTTCGACTACTTGCTTAGCATTATGAAGACATATACTATTGAGCTAATCGTGAGGGTGTGTCATTCTCCTCAACGATAGGTGTGCAGAGTTCTCGTAGCCCAATAGGTGCTAGCGTTGTAACTTTCTTGATTGAGTCATGTAAGGAGTGGCCAACTCCTTGGTCGTCAGACCATTCAATGCGTATGAGTTCTTAGGCTACAAGTGCATCAGGTTTCGGGATGACTCTTGCTTGAAGTCGCACCTATGGCTAATTGCGCACAATGCCTCTCCCTTACTGACTGACTCTGAGTGGGACTATTGGTCTCCACTATGCTTACTAGTGTCTAATTTCCTCATGAGAAAACTTCGCCTAAGGGTCCACTCTTTTGTTTCCATCAACTCGCATAACTTTGAAGGCCTATAACTTTATGCGACGTTGGCCGATTTGGTCCGAACCACTTGCATAATTTTCGCAAGGTTCTCTTCTCCTATATACTGCAAACAGCATCCAGTCGGACGGACGGCCGCGACGTATATGGTGTTATTGCGAGTGGTCCCTGGAGGGACATTCTTGAGTGCGAGTACAACTACCACCGGTGCGGCGACGAACATAGTGCTCCAACGTCAGGGCCACAGGGGTATGATGGCCGTATTTTGGAGGTCTGTGCACAGGGGTCTGTGCGCTTTTGAGGTCTCTGCGCTGGATTCCAGTATTCCATACATGGGCTTCCAATGTGCCTAACAGTTGGGCAGTTGACTTGTTGGAAGTCAGCTGATGGATTTCACACATGACTCGCTACGAGGTATGAGGTCGCATGACTCAAGGGTATGAGTCACCAGGGTTAGGGTTGTGGGAGGAACGCCTATAAAAAGGGGCCGTGACCGTCGAGTAGTTAGTCACGAACCATCTCCTCTACACCTCCGGCGATTGAAATCTCAACACCATGGGAAATCATCGTCAACTATCCTCCCCCCTCTCCCCTCTTCTGATGGCCTAGTTGCCTAGGAAGGTGACGCTACATCCCCCCTCTCCCCTCTGTTCCCTTCCTGATGGCATTGCTCTCGGGCAGTCTTTGTTTAGGGGGTTCACGGTTGCTCTCCTGCCTTCCCCGCACTCGCTTCGCTGTCCTCGCTTAGTGTTTGCACGCGGTCGGCAACCCCTTTCTCGTCAATGGCCTTCTGCAGTTTCGGGCTATCGGTGAAGTAGTGGCCCCGGTGGCTCTGCTCCCTGGTATTGCACTATCTCCTGGGAACTCTGTTTGGTACGGTCGGCATCGTCGAAAAACTGTGATCTCGCTTCGGTCGGTCGGTCTCGCACTTCTTGATTGGGTCTACCCCTCCGCACTCCTCTCACCCGGCCCCAGGCCGCCTCTCCGCTCCCGGTTTCGTCCAGTTGCTCTGTTACAGCTACACTCCGCTCCTTGGCTGGTATCACGACTACCAGGTGGCCCCTCTCGCCCCCCATTGGACTTTCATCCCTTGGGGTATTCCTTTCCGTTGGGCGCTGCCCTTCTCCTCCTCCGGGTCCCTGTCCCTTCTGATCTTCCTTCCTTGGGATCTGTCGCGTCTTGTGCGCGGTAGTGAAACTGGTCGGTCGTACGGGGTTCATACCTACGGCCTCTGCCCCTTGGGGTATGCAACTCTCCGGGTCCGGTCTTCCGGAGGGTCCTTGGAGTTTTCTCCCTACGCCACACATCTCCGCCACGCCGGCCTCGTCGTATGGATCTCCGGCTGAGTGTCCTTCAGCCCCTGTGCCGGTCTATAAGGCCCGGGTACGCTTACCCCTTGTGTGAGCCAGGTCCGGTGGTATATCCTACGGTTTGGTATTGGGGGTCACTTTCTAGCTGGGCTTGAAGTCTTCTTTGGTTGGTGTACAGGTTTCTCACTGTCGTTTGGGGTTTTCTTTTGGTGGGCTGCACGTCTGTGGAGGTTTTTGGTTGGTGGTATTCTGGCCTGTTGTTTCCTTTGTAGTTTCTACCCATAGTACCGGGCTACTGTATCTTAGCCGAGGCGGAGCATGGTCGGGCAGGGTCAGAGGGTTTTAGCATTGGGGGCGCGGGATGGACAGTAGTTGGAGGTTTTTAGCTTACATACCTTCGGGTGAGATGGCTTTCGTACCTAGTTAGTTCTTACTTAGCAAACGAATAAAATGGAAAAAAAAAAAAAAAAAAAAAAAAAAAAAAAAAAAAAAAAAAAAAAGAGAAAAAACCGTGGAGTAGTTAGTCACGAACCATCTCCTCTACACCTCCGGCGATTGAAATCTAAACACCATGAGAAATCATCGTCAACTATCCTCCCCCCTCTGCCCTCTTCTGATGGCCTAGTTGCCTAGGAGGGTGACGCTATAACCCCTCTCTCCCCTCTGTTCCCCTCCTGATGGCATTGCTCTCGGGCAGTCTTTGTCTAGGGGGTTCACGGTCGCTCCTCCTCACTTCCCCGCTTTCGCTTCGCTGCCCTCGCTTAGCGTTTGCACGGTAGGCAACCCTTCTTTCTACGTTTACGGTTGGCGTTGCGGTGTCCGGGCTCCTTACGGAAGTACCTCTTCGTCTCGTGAGCCTCTACCCTTGATGGGGAACACTTCGGTCAGTAACATCTCGGTTTCGTCTTTCGTTTCGGCTGCGGAAAACATTCGGCTATGGCCTGCTAGTCTCCTGTTTCTAGCAAGTTGGCTACCCCTCCTCCTCCTTCTTGGTCTCGTCCGGTTGCTCCGTTATAGCTACACCCCGCCCCTGCCTCGCACCCTACTGCCTACCTCTATCCTCTCCCGCGGCCTCCTTCACGGTTCGCAGCCCTCAGCTAAGCTTGGGCGTGGTATTGCACTGCCTCCGTGCTCGATGTCGGATCCCGGGGTGGGAGTAATTGTTTGCCGAAAGCCTATATTTGGGCAGCTGGCAGCCCCTCGGCCAGGACGCTTAACCCGGAGGTTGCGATTGTTCCGTTGTGTTGAGGTTACCCGTGTGCTGGACTTTCAATTATTTCTTTTGTTGACGTGGAGTTTACGGCATAGGTTTTCCTGTTGTTTCCTGCTCACTTGTTTGATGATTCTTTCTTGTTTAGAGTTAGTTTTGTCTTGCGGGGGAGATGGGCGGTTGGTCTCATACCAGAGAGACTTGGGATGATGGCTTTTTCCTAGGCGC
>QOVD01001441.1:0-47408 GCA_003521225.1 Tuber microsphaerosporum | reverse complement strand
TCACACGACCTCATGACTCGTAGCGAGTCATGTGTGAAATCCATCAGCTGACTTCTAACCAGTCAACTACGCAACATACCTAAACCAATCATAATTCAAATAACAAGTCATGTGCGCAACTCGCGTCCCATGAGTAAAACCCATGACTCGTAATGTGAGTCATGTGCGAAAGTTCATATATCATATGACCACAATCGTAGTCATGTGAAAAACATCAACCAATAACATTATAACGATCACATCGCGAGTGCGAGTCATGTGAAACAAATCACAAACCTATGACACATAACCATGCGTTATGTGAAACCATATTCCTTGCTTAGTCAGGTTTGTGACAAAGCTCCTCTCGCATACCGGTACCACCCTAGCTGCCTACCCTCTGTTCTTGGCCAGACCGGATAGCGCCTTGGACAAAAGCTGCAGTGCATATAAGCTGTCACACCAGAATCAATAGTAAGTTAGCCCTCATCTTTGCATTTGCCATTCCTTTACTTGCCCATACATTACCTCCGAATGATATGCCCAAAATCATACACCCTAAATTATATGCCCTAAATCATACCCCCAAAATCATACCCCCAAAATCATAAGCACAAACTAACCAGGCTGAATAGAATACCCACTTCCCAAAGAAATCCCTTCCACTTATAAGTGGAGTCCCCTTCTGGCGGAAGCTTTTGGCCACTCAGTTAATCCTGAAACGATCAGCAGGAATGAGCATTGGGCGAGACTGACCCTTTTGGAAACCCCCTTCGAAAGTTCGCGGGCAAACCGGGGAAATCGCCAATGACAACGCCCAGATTTCGCGAGTGGATATGCCAAGTACCAGACGCTAAACGACGAGACCAAAGCTGATCTGGATCCGGATATTATTACGGAAAAGAACGTGGTCCTAGAGCAGGAGTATCAGGCAATCTTGGCAGATTGGCGGCGATACTATCCCAACCAGTTCACTGAGAATGGCTTCCCACTCGCGACCCCGCCAATTCCTATCGAAGTTGATACCCTGGCTAATTCACCACCTCCATCTGTAAATCCGTCCCTATAGTTGCACTCTGTGGCTCAAATGACGAGCCTGCTTGATCATGTAACTAACCGATCGAGAAGTTTGTCGATGGGGTCTGCACAGCCACATGCTCCACCTTCTACTTCAACTGCTCCCCCCTACCATCTAACTCGTTGGGGGCGAAGCCACTCATTCACAATGCATGGGGCCACATGATCTTCGCTTGGTACTACTCCTAGACCAGCCTTGGGGTTGGTGAGGGCTGCTACCTTTGCGAGAGGTACCATGAGGGAGGCTATCTCGAGACGCACCAGGTTTAAGATAAGAATGGAGAGGGGAAACTCTGGCCCTAATAATCCACAACCAAGTAAGTACTTTTTAAACTCTCTCTTGTCGGCTTTGGATGCTCTTACTAATATTGAGACTTGTTTAGCCCAAACAGATTACTCAATTCCTACCGGCAGAGAAGACCACACTTCTGAATACCGGTTAACAGCTGATAATATGGATAGGGATTTGGAAATGACTGTTCGAGAGGATTAGCCTGAGGAAAAGAGTAGACCTTTGATTGACCGGGTTAAGCCAGTTGAGTGGCTTTTGCCCAACACAGAGGTCTACGAAGAGTGGGAGGAGGACGAAGAGGATGAAGATGTCGATTTCATCGACCAGTACCAGTCTGATGAGGAGAATAGCAATGGCAGGGAGGATTCTGTTAAAGTATACGGGAAGAGGGGACCTACGAGGATGAGAATGAGGATGACTGTTATGACGACGACAACGAGTACCTGGAGGCGGTAGTGGAGGATCAGGGCAGGTCTCCTCACACACCTAGCAGCTCCTAGAGTGTGGAGATCGATATGATTGAGGCAGGGGAAACCTCTCGCTCAGGTTTGGGAAGGACAAGGCAGGACCCCGATCGTCCTGACTCTACATATTCCTCTAGTTTGCTTTACAGTGAGCGGCAGAAAACAGTGTCCGTGCTAGCACTAGAGAGATTGGAGAGAGACTGCTTGGGCAGGCTATGACCCCCAAGGAATTCTTTACAAGCTGGGAAGATCAACTGGAGAGCATTAAACACATCATCACAATGAGAAAGCGCTTACTTGCTGGCAACGCTAATCTTATTATTGATATCGAGGCGGCCACCAGAAAGACGCTGAGGAACAAGGAATTGACTGTGAAGAGTTGGATAGAATTGATCGCGAGATGGATAGACAAGCTCTCCTCAACATGTCTCTCCCGCAATTTCCCTCACCGTCTGAAAACGGAGCCCGAGCATTATGAGTTTCTACTCATCCCTATTTCTCCTCCTCTCATCTCCTGGTTTCCTTCCCTACTCCCACGCCTAAGTTTTATATATCTTGCTCTTCTTATCTTTATCCCCTTCTTACCTTGCCCCACCTCTCCATTTATCCCGATCATGATTTCCTTGCTTTGAATACATAGTTGGCCTATATCTTTTTCTCTCATATCTGACAAGTCCCTGGCTACTTTCCCTTATTTTGATTTTTGCTCGGCATTCTACATTTCTTCTTCCTTTTATACCCAGAATTTCCAGAGTTGACACTCCTTTATGGTTTAATTTGTTTTTTCATGGTCCCTAGCTTCTAAACGGATTCCACACGTTTTTTTCTACTAAGATTTAGTGAGCTGGTTTGCTCTTTGCGGATTAATGGGATAGTAGTCTAAAAGCTAGAAACACTCTCACAATAATAAGCCCTGGGCTAGATTAACTTTGCTCATGATATATATTGCAGTAGTTGCTTAGGCCTAAATCCATACGCCCAAATCCATACGCTCAAAGCTACACGCCCAAAGCATACGCCCAAAGCATACGCCCAAAGCATACTCTCAAAGCCATATGCTCAAATCATACGCCCAAAGCTATAGGCCTAAAGCTTACCCCCAAAGCATACCCCCAGAGGCATATGTCTAAAGCAGCATACCCAAGACATACAGTTACCACGCTTTCCCTAATCTTGATAGTCCATCACACTTGGATATATGCCTTCAAATTTTCTAAATTTCTTAAAATACCAAAACCTGTTCAGTTGCTGTAAATCAGCAGCTTCAGACCAAGATTATTTGTATTTTGTCCCTCCATAAGGTAAGGTACGACTTCACGTCCACAGTCATACCCTGAAAATCATACACCCAAGACCATACGTCTAAAGACATGTACTGATTATGTTCATTGGAATTTAAACCCAAATATGTGAGAAAACAAGCAAGTATATTCCTTTGGGGAAGCTAATCTCGACAATTTGCATGGTAGACTTCTATCTTAGAATTAGAATTAGAATCCAGAATCTAACAATGCACTAGACCCTTGATAACCGTACAACTCATACTACCAATACGCATCATGTTCATTGATTGCACAGTGGCATTGGTATAAATTCCTGCTCCTAGGGCAGGAAGCGTCACTTCGTATTCTGCATCATCATTGTCCAAGAACGAAGATGCCATCTCCTTCCACTGCACCTCCATGTTCTCCGACTTGTCCTCATGTATCTTGACTCTCAACCAATACATCTGACCCAAGACTGAAGTATGCATTCCAGCCTTTGCAAAATCCATCATATCTGCCCCATAGTTGTATAAGCAAGGCATCAATATTGTTGAGTATTTGACTTACAGAAGAAGCGTATGACTTTATGACTCCAGGAAAGAGAGCAGAGATAAGGATATGAAAACAAGCTTGGTTCCAGGTTGCTGTAGTTGTCTAGAGAGCTTTGGGGAAAGCCCCTGACTCCAAATAAGCTATAGTTGGCTGCAGCATTCGCTGTTGGACAAAGCCTGGGGAGTGGAACGATATCCAGCTCACTCTTGTCAAGTATGGTTCATCCGATGAAAATAGTGTTCCTAATTGTATCCATGATATGAATCCATGACCGATATGTAGCGAGGTAGAGAGATAGTACTACTGTATTAAGACAAAGAGGTTTCGTGTCTGGGAAATACTCTAAAACGATTTCATCAAAGGCAGCCACTTATATATTAAGCCAATCTATACAATGTTTGATATAATACAATCAAATAGCATCTCTCTTGTGAAGAGGCCGAAATGTCGGGATGCAGAAGCTATCGTTAAGAGTCTGAGTGTGGAATTAAGGGCCAGTTTATTGTTCTCTTTATCACAAAACGGCCATAATCTCACTACTAAAGATATCTAAGTTCGAGGCCCGACCCTTAATCTCGTGCCATAACTCCAATGCATGTATGATAGCCCGGGATTCCTGAGTCCCAAGTTCCAACATTCCAGCAATCTGCCCACCTCCAACTAATTTGACTGCCTTCCCACCATTTGCCCAAACAAATCCACAGAGCTTAAGCTCGTACCGCCAGCCTATCCGTGATAACAGGCAATTAGTCCCGGGCTTGTCTATATCTCACAATCAGTATGAAAAGTCTTAGTAGGAGGCAGGCATCTGAGCTTGGACTCAGACAGAATGCAGAAAAGCCTCACAGAAGAAGAAGCTGGCCTTCATTCTGCCAAAGGAAATAGGGTAAATGGTGATAGATTCGTCAGGGCCAAATGTCCAGGTCGGAAATTCCTCTGTGGGAACTTCCACAATTGAGATCGTTGCCATTGCCTTGGCTGTAAATAGAGAAAGACCAAAAAGTAAGTAGTTCTAGTAATAAGCTTGGTGTGATACTTTTAGGAGTGTGGTTAGAGGAGGATAATTATATTGGACAATACACGACTTATATAAAAGGGTTATAATTAGGAATCACCTTTCATCACTCCAAAGGGCATTGAGAGGCCATGCTGCTACGTTGTATTCCAGCACTCAGTCCTTCCTCTTTAACCAGATTTCAATCTTTTAAACAGCTTCGGGGAAAGTAGTACCGGTAGTCACAAGTTCAATTAGAAGATTTGGTTGCTGCGTAGGGGTGAGGGCGTTGTATGAGAGTACTCAATTGGTATTAGTCGACTCAGATAAAGGTTCATATTTGGTTACATCTTATTGCAACTTAATAGGGTATACTGACCGTATACCGGGTCTGCGCTGCCATAGGCCTAAAGCAGAGCCGCTATACCAGCATATACCAGGATTCTCAATTCATGTAGCTTCTACCAAGCTGGGCTGTAGTGAACTGGTATTCACAAATAATAATTCATATGCAACTATGCACAACCATGTACACAAATATTGATATGCATAATTAGTGTTTGTTACAGGACGGGGCGGGGCGGGTTTTCTCTCAGTTGCTCCGTCCTCACTCCGGCCTACCGGCAAAATCTCGTCTCTTCTCCTTGCCCCGTCTTATACGGGGCCCTGGTTGGGGAATTGGGCGGGATGGGGATTTCTTTTTCCCCGCTGATTGCCCAGGCGGGCCCCAGTCCTACAACCCCCTGCCCTTGGTCCTAGGTGGGGCCCCACCTTCCTCCATCACTGATGTTTTTTGTGACACAAATATTTGCTTGAAATCTGCAATTATATTACATATTGAGTATCTTGATTCAACTATTCTAATAGTGCATATGATCATTGGGCAATTATTTAACCATCTAGGATTCTACATAGAGTACGGATTAGGCTATGGGTCTTTGCGTATCATTCTCAGGGTATCATTCTGCGCGTATCATTCTGCACTTATGGCTCTCAGTGTATAGCCCTAAGTTTACCATTCTGTGTTCATGATTCTGAACATCATACTGGGAATATAGTTTTGTGCGTATTGTTTTGTGCGTATGATTTTAGGTGTATGGTTTTGAGCGTATGGTTTTGGCCAGATGGTTTTGGGCGTATGGTTTTGGGCGTATGGTTTTAAGGGTACAGTTTAAGGTTATTCCTTTGAGCTTAAGATCTAAAGGATATCATTTGAAGGATATCATTTCAAGCATAAATGTCCAGTCCGACCATTGGGTTAATTGAGCAATTTGATTATTGGCTAGTATAAATTCTTTGCCGGTGATTGAAGTGTGCAACTGCGTGATTTAAATGACATAGTAGCTTTGTTTTTAATCCTACATTAGGTAGACTAGTGACTTGCCAGTGAGATCGCCTTCGCAGAGCCGGTCTCCAGGTTTGGAGCTTACATTGTTCTGATTCTGGAAACCTCGTTGTAAATGCTATGACTAAATTGTAGTAAGTCTAAATATATTAGCAAGAGAAGGCAACTCATCTCAATACATCAAAGAGTAAAACAGGGTATTGAGTTGGGTTATTAATACCGTGCAGTGGAATAATTCTATCCTAACACTAGATGTGTCTCATATTACATTCTAAATAGACTCAGAGTATCGAATTCTCCGTATTTCATATCTCAGACACAACAAATACTCAAAAACCAAGGTACTCGTTCTGCTTATATGAATACCTTCTCTTCAATTCAGTGATGCAAAAGTCTCCTTCTCGAAAGTTACCGACAATCCCCATTACATGCCATCTACCTTTAACATCATGAGAGTCAAAGTGTGGCTCGGTAAAAACCTTAACCAAGCAGGCTCTGAGAGTCAAAAGTTCCTGGATATTGTTTTGGAAGCACTTGGCTTTATTATCAGGACAATGTTGAACTAGTTCCTCATAGCTTTGTTAACACTCTCGATCCACTGAACCAAGTAGTATTCTTGTGCTTGGGTTAATGCGCCTAGCGATTAAAATAGGCGACTTTGACCTGGCTTCTGATGAGCACCGATACCAGAAATATCACGACTTAACACACTTCCCTTACTATGATGTACTTGTTCCATCCAGATCCATCAGTGGTAAACACCTGCTCGAGCCCACGGTGGCCAGCAGTGGTGAGGGTTCAAAAGGAGCCACTTCCCATACTCCTTATATCTGGCATCCTTTGGGAGTTCAAGCGTAACAATTTCGGCATAGTCTTCGATGTTCCAGCAAAGCCCATCCGTAATGTATTGAGCGATTGTGTTGCCGTATACATGATTCAGCCCCGATCCAAAGAGGACAAAAATATTTGTGAAGTTCTTGGGCTATGCAACATAGAAACTATCTTCTCTGACATCGATTTTCTCAAACTCTTCACCCATCATTTGCGTACTCTTGAAAGTTGCCTGCCTTTGGGACAATGGGGGCCACAGCTCCTTGTGGTCTACGGTGAGGAATACTTCAATTACATTTCCTTTTTGAATAATTCAGCATGTGTTAACATTATGTCAAGCTTTAAGACTTTATTGGCAAACATACCTGTACTGCCGAAGGTGTGCTTGAATACAGCTTGAGCATTTTCTCGAGCTGCCTTAGCTTTCTACATTAATTTGTTGAAGAGCTTTAGCTGATTGGCGAAGATTTTTCCAGCTTTCGATCATAGGAGGCAGATGATCCATGTTCTTCTTGACGACAGTTGAAAGGAAAGTATTCAAGAGGGATAATATCGGCATCAGCAGGAGCTTTAACTTTGCGCTTTTCTCCTTCAGGATGGTAGGTTGGTGACTTCAGCGTTTCTCCTTTAGTTCTCATTGGTGTGAGCTCGTTGCAGGAATAGAAAGCCATTTTGGTGTTGAAAATTCGAAATTCCGATCAGGCAGGATGATGAGCAAGAGCTACCGCTCAACACGTTACCATCCATGCGAAGAACTACGTTCAACAGCTTCTCTGGAGTACCTGATATTTGGAGGTTTGTTGGCTAACTAGAGCAAAGTCAAGCCGGATAGTTAAGATGGCTCAGGGCTCACACAAGAAGATGGCTGAGTCTTCATGCAAGGAGATGGCAGAGCGCTCAAGCAAGGAGAAAAATAAAAACAAAAAGGCCTTGCTTAACTTCTCTCAGTTTCTACTTCTATTACCCTACCTTGAGAAAAACAATTTCCTTATAGTCTGCCATTACGAGGCACTTTTGCCAAACTGCCCTCCTGGTCGGTTTGACTCGCTGTAGCCTAGGGTATTATTTTGAGAACAAAGCCAGTATGATCTCATTCATATTGTACTTGTTGACGTTTAAATTTTTAAGCCTATGATGTTTCTCTGCGAATGATTTTGGGTGTATGATTTTGGACGTCTGATTTCACATGAGTCTCGCCCAACTCCCACCGCCGTGAAACTCTGTGAGTTTATAACTATTTTACACCAAATTAACCTAGTAGAAAGTGGAGTTTTTCTTTTCTTTCCCACCGGTTCCAGTACGCTTTCTGGTTGGAGCCCTAATAGCGGCATTAGCATCTGCCTGGCCCCTTCCACGAAGTACTCGTTGTACTGGAAGTGAATCGCAATTTGCCGGTTGGGCCTACCCCTCAGAACAATCTTCTTCCTGATGGCCAGCTAAACAATCAATATGGCCAACATTTGGGTTATCTGGTTCATTGTTACTTTCAAGATCGCACATTGCTTTTGCGCAAATCGGAGGCTCCTCGTTTTCACATCCTCCATCTTCCTAGGTCTCTGCTGCAACATACATGTTAACAGCACTATCCCAAATTCCTTCGTCATCGCTTGATTCTTCGGAGCATGTCAATTGATCAACATCTTGGCTGTCAGACCGTGGAAGGTGTCCATATCGAGACTCAACCAAGCCACGATGAGGGAGTATAGGCCTTGGCTCTCTTGGACATGCTCGTCTGCTATCCTGATCAACGAAAGACCATGCAGTGTCCTTCTTGTGTGACTTATCATCATCGAAGATACAACCATTATCTATCTCGGTACCCTCCTTCCTACCAGACCAACAATGGTAATCATCCAGTGCAGCTATTTCTACAAGTTTTTCTGCTTCCTGTTTGCTATCATGACCAGCTAGCTCCCGTCGTAATTCTTCTTGCTCATAGGATTTCACCAGCATTGATGCTGGAATTATACTGCTTTTCGGTCGCTAGTGACGATACGGAATCACACCTCTTGCCATGCTAAACACCTGCTCTACTCCAACACTACCTCCTTGGACTGCAAGAATATCTCTCGCAATTTGACCTCAATTAGGGAATCTCTTAGCATTAACCTTCCACCACTCCAGTATATTTGCCTCATAAAACATCCCAGCTGGGCTAGTCTCATGCCTGGAATCTAGGTCTTTGGTAACCGGTTCGGGTGGTTCAATCTCAGTATCGCTTTCGATATAAGGAAGTACCTCACTAACTGCAATTGCTCTCTGTCTCGATCTGTGAAGCTTTTTAGATTGACTGTTCAGACATTTCCGTGGAATTGGCGCATCAAGGGCCTTAAGCGTTCATTGCGGCATGGTAAAGATCGTAATCAGCTATGAACTCCTTTTTATATGACTTCTCATACACAGCCTTGCAACTGGCATCATCGAAATCCCATTCTCGAAATAGATTAAGTTTGCAATACGGATTCAGGTAAGTGCTAATGCCGAACAAAAGACCTCTAGGGCTTTCTGTTTTATCATAGTAATCAGCCGCCTTTAATTTGGCCTTCAGTAAACCTTCATGAATATCAACCTTCCATTGCATTCACTTCTGTTCCAACTTTGCAATTTGTATTTCAAAATCATCAAAGATAGCTTGATACACCTGAAAAACCCGATAAATTGTAATCCCACGTGTTTTTGACATCCACAATATCCAAAACTGTATGGGCTGAAGTACTTCCCAGATGGTTTCAACCTGCTTCCACTCTTGTGGGGTTGACAAAAGAGGCGCAAACTCAGGACAGGTTTCTAACCTGGCCTGTGTGAATTCCCATAGCCGTACAGATCTCTCCAACATATTTAAACTTGAGTTCCATTGTGTTTTGACATCATAGAGGAGTGTGGTTGGGATCTTGACCCTGTCATTCTGTATTTCAATGAAGTGTTGCCGTCGCTGAGGTGAAGCTCCAATTGCAATACTCATTTTCTGATGCATGTTCACATACCACTTGATTAGCATTATCTCGAACTAACGATATCTCATCTAGGAATGATGGGAGTCTGAATCTGTGCGTATGCATTTGTGGGTATCAATTGGCATGTATGTCCTAGGTATTACTGTCAGGTTCGGGCAGCAGGCAAATTGCCTTTTCTATCGTGTTGTGAAAGCCATTATCTAATCCTGTAACCTTCTCAATATAATCCGCCTTACAGCCAGACTACATATGACTATCCCTACATTTGACCTTAATCGAACTCATGAATACGCCAAGAATAAGCTGAATAACATGAGCCATACAGGGAATATGATATTCAAATTGAGACCATTCAACTGATGATAGACTCCAGGCTTCGTTCAAGGCTTCCCCGCGCGTTAGGTTATTGCTTGCACTATAAGTGGTGAAACAAAGGATTCTATCCTGAATGCCGTATTTGACTAGGACCGCATCAATTATCCCTGCCATATTAGTCCCTGTATGAGACCCCTTTATCTCCTCACGCCCGATCAGCAATTCTTCCATCTGCCAGCTAGTGGAGATCCAATAAGCCACAATTACAGGAAACACAGGGTTGTTTGTTGGGTCCGGGTATCGGCAGCAAGAGAAATCTTTCCCTCTGTTGGTGGACCTGTTGGAATATTATCAACTATAGAGTCACGAAGTTGTTTGAAATGTCTTGTCAATAGTTTTGGACAGGGGATTTCAATGCCCAGGCGAAGATACTTGAAGGCGCGACGAAAGGCAAGGTTGTTTGAACAATTAAATGAGATATTCGTTGCAAGGAAAGCCTTGAGAAAGTATGCTTCGAAATCTGGTTAATTGAATCCTGCAGGTTTGGCAAGATCGATAATTCTACGTCTATTCCCCGTTTTAGTGCCTCTTTGCAAGAGCGTAAAAGCATCTGTACCGCCTGAACTTGCAGCCTTAGTATCAAATGCATTATACTTACGAGATTTTTGACAAGTGGAGGATCTATTGTGATCATGCATTGAGCTAGTACCTGTGGCACTCGGATGAGCAAGAACCTTTATGCACATAATGCAGATTACTCGGGGTGTGCCGATAACACAACCTAAACGGCCTGCAGATTGTTGAAAGAATTTCCACATCTCTACTCCTCGAAGATCAGAGTTCCATATTATCTTCTTCTTTCCAGCATATTTTGCAGTATATACTATATAGCCTGGTGTCTCTTGCCACCACTCCATCCAACTCTCATGATATTCTTCGGCATAGAGATAAAATTTTGCAAATATCTTAAATGGATTTTCGTCAGCAGCAGGCAAAGGGCCGGCTGCCGGATGGAGCATATCCTGAGTATGAAGTTGGTTTCCAGAGGGTAGTTAGACGGGATAGTTGTAACGACCCTTGAGAAAGGTAGCTACAAGTGACCACTTTACACGCCCAGTAGGTATGCCAAAGAGTAACCTTGGTAAGGAAAGGCCAGTATACAAAAGTATACAGAGAAGACCAGGAGATGTATCTGGAAGTCTACTAGCGAACTTTAGCAGTTGCTTCCCCTAGGGTAAGACAGGGTAACCCAAGTCACGAAAGTGACCTTGTTAGACAGGGTAACCTTTCGGAGGAGTTACTCTACGGGACTCAAGTAAACAATAGGAAGGTTACACGGGTTTCCGCAGACACCTTAAGGGTGGTTACGCGGAGATCAAACAGGACTGTAGCAATGACAGGGTAAAGTTACTCTACCGTGGAAATCAAGTTACCCTACCTTCGGGTCCTAGTTACCCTGCCTTGAGATCCTGTTACCCTACCTTGATCGGTGGAACCATACCGGGACATGGTAAGAATATCCCCAGGGTAGTCCGGGATTAGATATTACTTGTGCCGCTGGTATCTTAAGCATACCAGACCTTTGTATAGCTACAGTAGGGGTTGGGTTTAGTTGGTAACTCTACCCGAGTGTCCAACACCCCCCTCGGGCCCCGATCTTAGGACTATACGCGCATCGCAAACACACAGGGAGTTGAGAAACTCCCTAGAATATCTGAGAATTGAAGGAGCTCTCACAACACGGTATACGTCGCGGCCGTCCGTCCGACCGAAAGCTGTTCGCAGGATATATAGGGGAGATGTAGGTGGCTGCCCAAAGGGAGGTCACCTACTTTGGTGCAATTAGACACCTAATGAATATAGAGGACCGCGAACTAGCCAGTGGGTAGTATAGGAGTCCACCAGAAGGTCTATCGGGAGTTTGAGGGACAATCAGAATTGCTTCCGGAACTGACCCCATAGTGCGTCTGTGCCAACCCTATGTAGTGTAACATATCTGATGGGAGTAATTGGACTCTAGAAGCATTAGTCCAGTCACGGTATAGCTAGTTAATATTGGGTTGGCTTCGGGGAGCGCCCCTGAAAGCCAACACAATAATACACCTCACCGGGGGAGCTGAGTAGTTAATTAAATATAGCATGGGTATATAGTAGAAACAGATAACTACGAAGCTTGCATAAAAGACGATAATGCTGATGGGCCAGTGAGTCAGACTGACATATAGTCCAGGCGTTGACAATACAGTTCGCCACTGGGATGTCAACGAACGTAAGAGGTTTTCTCTCATGCGGTTGTATTGGAGCTACATTGCAGAAACCACTTCTGGTTCGTGGGGTTACCTATGTCTGAGCCATCCGACATCTCTGTAGACTTATTCTGCAGGAGAGGGTGTCTAGGATAATCCTAAGCTGAGCAGGATGCTTGTGAGAAGTCAGGGTAGTGATGGAGTGTTACTTGGCTTTATATCTATATCTACTATGTATAAGCGAAGAACACCCTACCCTGAGAACCATCGATCCTCGAGAAGAACTTGAATTGAGTAAAGCTTTCCGGCTTAACGATATTAAGTTTTACCGTTTGATTCTTTACTTTAAACTTTACGTTTATCTTTATCTTACTTTGAGTCTTTAGTGCGGTCGCAACCTTAGGATCCATCTTCCTACAGGGTGCCCCCGTTACAGTATATCGTTAAACTCTCGCTTAACTCTCATCTTGAGATATCGTTTTATCTAAAGCCCCCTTTCGTGATATCTTTTGAGTACTG
Source organism: Tuber microsphaerosporum (assembly GCA_003521225.1). Taxonomy (NCBI): domain Eukaryota; kingdom Fungi; phylum Ascomycota; class Pezizomycetes; order Pezizales; family Tuberaceae; genus Tuber; species Tuber microsphaerosporum. Next base: position 34,575 of record QOVD01001441.1, on the reverse strand, counting down.
GTATCTTGTCTGGCACAAGTAGCCCAGTGTGGAAAGAAATATGTCCTCCAAAATGGCTTTACAGTGATCAAATAGATCACAACATGCCCCTGACTAGCCTTCCAAACTCTTCAATTTCGACCCATTTGCCGATTTACAAGGTCTGGGTTGCCAGTCAGTTGCGGGTTTGATTGAAGCGGCACCTATTGAGGTACCAAATGAATGTCGAGATATGTTCATACAGAACTCAAAGGCCCTGATCACCTCCATTACCAATAATCCCACTTTTGCACAGTGGATTCCAGCGTCAGCTCCACAAAACATCAGTTTTGAGCAATTTACCCATGAGATATTTGAACCATACATCCTGCGTGAATTTGGTCAACGATTCCATGAAGCCCAGTCCCAATTAGAGTGCTTTGTTGAGGAAAAACATTCTGATTTCCAAGAGAGAATAGTAGCTATGGCTACACAATGCATGCAAATGGTTCAGCTCCATTACCGACAACAGATGATGTCAACCACCCTTTTGAATGGTAGACTTAAAGCACTTGAGGCTGCAGTGGCAAAAGGTTGCGGAATTGACGCTGAGAATGACGTTATTATGGAGCAAGCTGCCCCACTCCAGATTGTTAAAGCGGGTTATCATAACCATGTGGCCCAGTTCGCAGAAATCATCGTTCACCCTACCTGGTATCAATACATGACCGAACAAGCTAAACAAGCAATGGGAATTGGAGCTGCCCAAACACAACCACGGTTATCACCCTTCGCTCTTGCCGTCGATGCGCACCTCCAGTCACGTAGTCGATCAACAGGTCCCTCAGCAGGACCAGTTCGACAGGCTAACACTCGGCCTGCCGTAACTAAACGGCAAGGAATGCCCAGGTCTGGACAAACTACTTCGGCTAGTGCCCCTCCGGCTCAGCCAACCACCCCGGCAGTACATTTAAAATCAGAATAACCAATTAGTGGAGCAGAGGCAACTCCGCTACCAACAGCTACTACCTACAAAGGCCAATACAGGTTGCCTCTCTCGAAATGCAACCACCACCGGCTCCTGCTAAACCCTCGGGTTTTGAATATGACAATGGCTTTCCAGGGGTAGGGGCGCAATCAACTACGGTTTATTGTTCCCCTGCTTGTAGGATCGAGGGACGGGCTGACGGGGGTATACTCAGCCATCACCAGTTTCCTTGTACCAAGGGTTACTCGGCACCGATAGAGCACCCCCCTAAAGCCCACATGTTGAAAAAGAGCCAATGTAAAATTTGTCAAGCTGTTGACTATACGGATATAGGACAATGTCCTCAATTCCAAATGTTGGTCCAAAAAGGGGTTGAGCGAGTTGCTAATTTTCAAGCAGCTCCTGCACCTTCGCCTCCCCGACAACGGTCATAATCCTCAGCAGATAATGATGACCCTATGTCAGAAGACTGCTTTAGCGGTTACGATCCACCACGGGGTTTCAGGAGAACCCCGACCGGTGGTGACAGAGATACTTCCCCACCACTAGGTTTCGGAAGGCCCCCGGCGGATGGAAATGGAGGAAACATTCCACCCTCCGGTGGTAATGTAGGAGCAGAAGGTGACCCGGCTGATTCCGACTCCTCCAGCAGTAGTGACAATTCCTCCTCCTCTATTCCTGATGTTAACAGATTTCTCGGAAGAGGCAAGTCAAACTGGAGGGATGCTAAGAAGCGACGGTATGATGAACGGTCTCAAGCTTTGGCTGACTATCTACGGAAGTCAACCAAGAAATCCCACTTTCGGCAAAAGAAGCCAGAAAAGTTGGGGATAAAAGGATTTAATGGTGATCCTCTTGATACACAACGTTTCATACAGGATGCCGAGATTAGGTTTTACTATTTCCGTGTCTGCAAGGTAACAGATATGGATAAGGTTAACCTTATCATCGCTTTACTCGAGGGATCCGCCAAAAAGTGGTATAATAGCATCTATGTTCACATTAATGCGGATGCAGCTCAACGCGCAGGAATTAATTTTAATCACGATAACGAACTCCGAACCTGGTTTGGATTCCGAAAGCGTTTAGAGTCCAGCTTTGGTGGGCACTCAGATCAGGATCGGGCTCTGCGAGAATGGAATGCTTTGGTCATGAAGGCGGGCAATGTCAATCAGTTCGTCGATGAACTTATCAGACTGGCAAGTGAGTTACATTACGATGGGGTACATGTGAAGGATAAAGCACGCATAGGCATGACGGTAGAGTTGCGCAATGTATGGGCTATGAAGACTCCACACCCTGAATTGTATATTGACTATCTCAACCTACTGCGCAATACGGACCATCAGCTGGAAGACGTTGCGTCCTTCAACCGGACGGTTGTTCGAGACAAACACTCTTCTAACCATGAAAGGAGTGACGATAGAGGTACAACCTCTAAGAAGCAACGAAAGAGGGATAAAGGTTCGGGAAATCGCAACCCGAAGCCTACAACCGCAACGGCCAAGCCGCCACCGCAGAATCATTCAGAGTCTGAAGACAAGCATAGGAATATTCCTAGTACTCTGACAGACAAGCGCCGAAGGTTGAAACAATGCACAAGGTGTGGAAATGAGAGACATTTCTGGAAACAGTGTACCACCGAGCAACCAGTGGTTCACTCGGCCAGGTTAGACCGCAAGGGTAAGGCATCCTATGACGGGCCTACTAATGCTACTGTCTCCAAAGCCCGATGCATCGAGGCATCCCCTGTTGCTAAGAGGGTTACTGAGATTCGCGGATCACCTCCTCCTCAGATACTGGAGGTAGATAGCGATGCATCCGATTAAGGTAAATCCTTCTCAGATGTTTATGATAAATCCCAAGCTAAAATACCTTTCTACAGGCCACAAAGCACGAGGTAGAAAAGGAGGTTAGTAAAAGAAGAAAATGGACAAGGTAAGTCACCCACTTTACCATTAAATAAGACCAAAGGTTAACAGACTATAGGAACCGTCTGGAAGGGCCTCTGAATTTCTGTTGTATGGGTATGGTTGGGTTTGGTTTTCTTTTGTTTGGGGTTTTTATATTTTGTTCCTTACGTTTTGCTTAGGTTTGGGATTGTATGTTTTTATCAGGCTGGACTTGATTAGCAATTGAAGTTTGTTCCAAGTTTATCTGAGGAGGGTTTAATACCCAAAATCATGCTGGCATGATAATAAACACCCACACATTACTTACTACGTAACAGCAAAACAATTATCCTTAACAACCCGTTGTGGCCTCTCTTGTGTCGAAAGGCAAGAGATTTTTAAGCAATTATGGCTCCTAAGCGCTCACACGATACTAGTGAAGAAAGACCCGCTAAGCGGCAAAGGCTTGTTGGCCCGCCGCAACACACTAGGTCAATTCAGGTAAAGGTCCGGTTGGAATGGAATTATGATCAGCAGAGAAATAGCAGAGAAGCTCTCTTGATGTTAGATAGTGGCGCTACTGGCTCCGTACTTAGTAGTGAATAGGTAAAGAAAGCCCAACTACCATGTATTAGTCGGCAAGATCCGACACCAATTGCTGATGCAAGTGGCAATCATATTCCTGGCTCAGGTCATCATTACACAAAAACAGTTCATATGAGAATTGGTGACCATGTGAATGATGTGCGGTTTGAACTTGCCGACATGCCTGATACTAAAATTGATGGCTATTTACCGATGTCGTGGCTAAAGGACCACAACCCTGACATTGATTGGCAAAGAAATAGTCTGAAGTGGCGTTCGGGCTGCTGTAAGACCAATTGTCTTGTTGCCAAAAGGCGTATAGAGTTCATGACTAGTGAGGAACTTTTAGCCGAAGATGCCGATAACATCTACTACTTGGGTAGTGTGACATACACAGGTGAAGATGGTGGAGATATGAGTCTTAGTCTTCTACCAGAATATAAGTACTATGCAGACATCTTTAGTCAAGAAAAGATTACTGCACTCCCTAAGCATTCGGAATTTGATCACCGTAGTGATCTAGAACCCGATACTAAGCCACACTCAGGACCCATATACCCCCTCGCTAAGCGAGAACTAGATGTATTATATGACTATATCAAAGAAATGGAGGAGCAAGGAGAGATTAGACGATCTTCTTCTCCTGCTGGCGCACCCGTCCTCTTTGTTCCGAAGCCAGATGGAACGCTTCGGTTATGTATAGATTACGGAGGGTTAAACAAGATTACTATTAAGAATAAGTATCCTTTACCCTTAATGAACGAGGTTAGGGATAGGCTCGGGAAAGCCACAATATTCACTAAGTTGGATCTGCAAAATGGCTACTATCTCATCCGCATGGCAGCAAGTGAAGAATGGAAGACTGCATTCAAAAGTCGTTATCGGCTCTCCGAATATATGATGATGCCCTTTGGCTTATGCAACGCCCCTTCAACTTTTCAGAGTATGATGAATCATGTATTTCGTGACATGTTGGACGCAGGAGTTATTGCATACATGGATGACATCCTAATCTGCTCAGAAACAATAGAAGAACATGTCTCTTTAGTAAGACAAGTAATGGAAAGACTTCGCAACGCGAATCTTTGCGTTAGCATAAAAAAGTCAACTTTCCACCAACGCGAAGAAGAATTCTTAGGATACTTGATAACTGATCAGGGAATAGCCATGACGACTAGGAAAGTGGATGAGATAAAGGTGTGGTCAACACCTGAGAACGTCAAGGACGTTCAGAGCTTTATGGGTTTTGCCAACTTCTATCGTCGGTTTATTAAAGGATTTAGCAAAGTTGCAAAACCATTAACCGACCTAACAAAGAGGAGTATAAAATGAGTCTGGACACCAACTTGTCTAGCTGCTTTTGATCACTGGAAAGAACTGTTCACGACAGGACTCATTCTGACTCATTTTGATGGTGCTCGTCCAACTAAGTTGGAAACCGATGCTAGTGACTTCGCACTTGGTGCTGTTCTCTCGCAACTATACGAAGACGAGAAGTGGCACCCAGTTGCTTATCAGAGTAGAAAGTTTTCCGATGCAGAAATAAACTATGATGTCCATGACAAGGAAATGACAGCAATTGTCGATGCCTTTCGGGAATGGGATCATTTATTGAGGTATGTCGATGATCAAATAGTGGTATATACTGATCATAAGAATCTTGAATATTTTAATACTACCAAGATTCTGAACCGCAGACAACATCGGTGGGCTGAATTTCTACAACCGTTTAACTTCAAGGTGGTATACCGAGAAGGCCGGTTAAATGAGAAAGCTGATGCGTTGTCAAAGGGTAGGGAATACCGCCCTGAAGGGGGGAGTAATTCATTGCCATAAACAATATTTCGACCTGGCCAGTGGCATACACAGCAGGAACGGGACATCTTGCGACCACAAGTGTTGCAGACATGCCAAGGGTTTCGCTTACAGTCTGGTTTTCTAAAAGCGCTCAAGAAAGCAGCTGAGAATGACCAAGCATACCTGGCAGTATTCAAAGCTGTAGTTAAGGGAGAGAAAGATGTGGATTGCAATTTCGGAATAGAAAAGGAGTTACTTATCTATAAGAATAGATGGTATATCCCCAAAGACGAGAACCTGAGATGAACAATCATGGAGGCAGAGCATGATTCACGCATTGCTGGACACTTTGGAACCTACAAAACAATTGGTAGGATTAGGGCGAACTTCTTTTGGCCAAAGATGGATGAAACCATTACAGAGTACGTACGAACCTTTGATGCCTGTCAGAGGAATAAAGTTATTAGACATAAGAAGTTTGGGTTACTTGAACCTATAGATGTTCCAATGAGACCATGGAATGCAATATCCATGGATTTCATAGTGGCATTACCAGAGTCCGAAGGGTATACAAAGGTTTGGGTCATTGTAGACAGGTTTTCTAAGATGGCACATTTTATACCACTAGCGACAGAGGTACCCATAAAGGAACTTGCCCTAATATTTCTCAAGAAATTATGGCGATTGCATGGACTTCGCGAATCCATTATATCAGACCGTGATACCCGGTTTACATCCAAGTTCTGGGTAAGCCTAATGGAACTACTACAAGTCAAGTTGAATATATCAACTGCTTTCCATCCAGAGACTGATGGGCAAAGTAAAAGGGTGAACCAGACACTAGAACAGTATCTAAGGAGTTACTGCTCATAACAACAAGATGATTGGGCAGCACTACTGCCTTTGGCGGAGTATGCATACAATACATCAACTTGGGAATCTTCAAAAGCGACGCCTTTTGAAATTAACTGTGGGTTTACTCCAAGAACCAATTGGTCTGGAGCAGTGTCGGATAATCAAAGTATCCATCCAAATAGTGAGCTACTAGTCAAGAATGGGGAAAGCACTTAGCAAGACATGAGCGAGACATTACAACGATCACAGGATAGGCAAAAGAAATGGCATAACCAAAAATGTCTACCATCTCCTGAATATCGCACGTTGGAAGATGTCAGTCAAGGCAGGACGGAGAAAGCAGATCGTGTTATGTTGGATAGAAAGAACATCCGCACCAAACGTCCAATGGAAAAGCTTGACCACAAGGGATTTGGACCCTTCGTCATTAAGTGAAGGATTGGGACAAGAGCGTACGAGCTTGAACTGCCTGCCCGATGGACAATACATCACGTATGCAACGTAGGACTTATGGAGTGCTATAGGGAGGATCCAATTGGACGACCAATTGCACGAATGCCTATTCCGGACATTGTGGACAATGCTCCCAGTTATGTCATCTCTGCTGTGGTTGATAGTCGATGGTATGGAGGCGCGAAGGCCAAGTTTCCTCATGGGTTTGTTCAATAGTTAGTCTCGTGGGAAGGGTACGGACCAGAGGAGAATTCGTGGGAGCAGTTCGAGATGTTAGAAGATACGGCAAACGAGGCTCTGATCAGGTTCCATAAGCGATATCCTGCTAAGCCTAAGGATCATCGTGTTAGGTATTGACAATGGCATACAAAAGGAGTAAACAGTCTGCGGACAGACTGAGTAAAGAGGGGAGTGATGTAACGACCCTTGAGAAAGGTAGCTACAAGTGACCACCTTACACGCCCAGTAGGTATACCAGAGGGTAACCTTAGTAAGGAAAGTCCAGTATACAAAGTATACACAGTAGACCAGAATATGTATCTGGAAGTCTACAAGGAAACTTTAGTAGTTGCTTGCCATTGTTAGACAGGGTAACTTTTCGGAGGGGTTACTCTACGGAACTCAAGTAAACAATAGGATAGTTACACGGATGTCCGCAGACACCTTAAGGGTGGTTACGCGGACATCAAAAAGGACTTTAGCAATAACAGGGTAAAGTTACCCTACCTTGGAAATCAAGTTACCCTACCTTCGGGTCCTAGTTACCCTACCTTGAGATCCTGTTACCCTACCTTGATCGGTGGAACCATACCGGGACTTGGTAAGAATATCCCGAGGGTAGACCGGGATTAGATGTTACTGGTGCTGCTGGTATCTTAAGCATACCAGACCTTGGTATGGCTACAGTAGGGGTTGGGATCAGTTGATAACTCTACCCGAGTGTCCAACACCCCCCTCGGGCCCCGATCTTAGGACTATACGCGCATTGCAAACACACAGGTAGTTGAGAAACTCAATAGAATATTTGAGGATTGAAGGGGCTCTCACAACAGCGTATACGTCGCGGCTGTCCATCCGAAGGAAAGGTGTTCGCAGGATATATAGGGGAGGTGTAAGTTGCCGCCCAAAGGGAGGTCGCCTACTTTGGTTCAATTAGACACCTGATGAATATAGGGGACCAGGTACTAGCCCGTGGATAGTATAAGAGTCCACCAGAGGGAGTTTCAGGAACAATCAGAATTGCTTCCGGAACTGACCGCAGAGTGCGTCTGTGCCAACCCTATGTAGTGTACCATATCTGAGGGGAGTAATTGGACTCTAGAAGCATTAGTCTAGTCACGGTATAGGTAGTTAATATTGGATTGGCTTCGGGTAGCGCCTGTGAAAGCCAACACAATAATACACCTTACCGGGGGAGCTGAGTAGTTAATCAAATATAGGATGCGTATATAGTAGCAACAGATAACTACGAAGCTTGCATAAAAGACGATAATGCTGATGGGCTAGTGAGTCTGACTGACATATAGTCCAGGCGTTGACAATACAGTTCGCCACTAGGATGTCAATAATCATAAGAGGTTTTCTCTCATGCAGTTGTATTGGAGATACATTGCAGAAACTACTTCCGGTTTGTGGGCTTGACTATGTCTGAGCTGTCCGACATCTCCGAAGGTTTATTTTGCCGGAGAGGGTGTCTAGGATAATCCTAAGCTGAGCAGGATGCTTGTGAGAAGTCAGGGTAGTGATGGGGTGTTACCTGACTTTATATCTATATCTACTACGTATAAGCGAAGAACACCCTACCCTGAGAACAATCGATCCTCGAGAAGAACTTGAATTGAGTAAAGCTTTCAGGCTTAACGATATTAAGTTTCACCGTTTGATTCTTTACCTTAAACTTTAAGTTTATCTTTATCTTACTTTGAGTCTTTAGTTCAGTCGCAACATTAGGATCCATCTTCCTACAGGGTGCCCCCGTTACACTGGATGCTATTTTGGGGACCTAGGGGTCTAACCGATTTCGCAAGACCTTTTCCTACGGCAGAGGAACACATGGGACAAGTTCCCAAGGCCGACGCAAGAGCTGATGCTCCGGAATCTGCGTGAGACGATCACGGACAATATTCGGCAAGAACATCCAGGAGTTCTGAAGGAGCGGCGCAAAAGCTTTATCGACGATCTTGACACAGTCAACGCGGAACTGGAACGTCAGCTATCCTACAGGAATCCTAGACGAGCTGCTGGACGAGAACAGACACCAATCAGAGATCAAGCTAGGGGCCCAGAAGAACAGTGTGATAGTCAAAAAGCGTCGCAGCAGAATGACAGGTCATTTGACTTTAGTCAGAAGACCATTGCGTGGGCGCTTGGGATTCTAGATTCTGATCCGGCGAGTTTAGTAGACTCGCAGGAGTTGACACTGGGACTGGGGCGGGAGAGCGCTGTGAGTCCAGATCTAACCAATCGCCTCTCACTGAGCCTGGATGACTCTCAGGCAGGTCAGGGGAATATTTTTTGTTAATACGACCTTGAGTGTCAGGACGATGAGCATGGCGGGAATGGAGATTAAGAAATAAAGTACATGTAGACCAAATAGATTTAGTAGTAGGCCAAACTGTGAGGCTGTAGTGGGTACACAGGCTCGGCTACAGGTCAATGGCAGGAATATGAGGACGTAATAACGCGGGTTAGATCTTCTGAATTCGCCGGATTGAAGATCCGCCTTGTTTGGCGCATCTTCAATCCGGCGACTTGAGTATAAACGGATTAAGAGATTTAGCAATCACGGTGAGGAGGTCGTTGCGATCACAATGTATATAGTCGTAAATGAGATAAAATATCAGAATGAATTGCTGAAGATACTAGTTGCGGAGTGGTAACGGAGTCTTTATCAGATGAGAAAAATGGGGAATCTATCAGGGTGGCGTCAAGAATTAATATAGATAGCCATCACGACGGCATCCCGAATATGAGATGGCTATATCCTGGGAGTCGATAGCGTATAGGTAAGCTATCATGATGGTGTCGAGAGCGCGTTTTTGAGCTATCACAATGCCGTTGGGAGACTTTATGATAGCTTCAGAGGGTATCCTATCGGTGTCCAAAGAACACCTGGTAGTGTCAGGAGGAGATAGCTAACTTAAGTAAAATCATGACGAGAGACGTCAAGAAGCAAGATTGTCAGGAGCTGAGAGGCAAGGATCAGAGGCCGTCTGGAGCAGAGAACCTAGGATCAGAGGCCGTCAGGAGGGAAGGGCGTAGCATAGGACGTATTCAGGATGCCGGGGACGCTGGGGTGAATGTCAGGATGGCGTCAGGATGTGGCGTAAAGGAGGTGGAAACATCCGGGTGTAGCGTCGGACCGACGTTACCTCATGAACCGCGGTTAATGTTTAGAGCGTCCCATGCGTCTGATGCACAGGACGCTCAGGACGCATATGATAATTGTTGCTGATGGCCTTGACTCTGACGGAATGCAGAAAAGGCTCAGAGAAGAAGAAGCTGGCCTTCATTCTGCCAAAGGAACCAGTGTAAAGGGTGATGGATTCGTCATGGCCAAATGTACAGATCTGAAAGTCTTGTGTTGGAAGTTCCGCAATTGAGAGTGTTGCCATTGCCTTGGCTGTAAATAGAGAAAAACCAAAAAGTAGGTAGTACTAGTAATAGGCTTGGTGTGATAGTTGTAGGAGCATGGTTAGAGGAGGATAATTATATTGGACAATGCGTGACTCATATCAAAGGGTTATAATTAGGAATCACCTTTGATCACTCCAAAGGGCATTGAGAGGGCAGGCTGCTACATTGTATTCCAGCACTCAGTTCCTCCCCTTCAACAAGCTTTCAATCTTTCAAACAGCTTCGAGGAAAGTAGTACCGGTAGTCGCACGTTCAATTAGAAGATTTGGTTGCTGCATAGGGGCGAAGACGTTGAATGAGAGCGCTAAATTGGTATTAGTCGACTCAGATAAAGGTGTACATTTGGTTATACCTTATTGCAGCTAAACAGGGTGTACTGGCCGTATACCAGATTTAGACCGCCATAGGCCCAAAGCACAGCTGCTACACTAGCAAATACCAGGATTTTCAATTCATGTAGCTCCTACTGAGCTGGGCTGTAGTGAACAGGTATTTAGAAAAACTAATTCATATGCAACTATGCACAACACTACACACAAATATTTATATGCACAATTCCGACGTACAAAGATCATACGCACAATTCAATGAAGCGGTACCAATACTCAAAGGCACATATGCAAGTAAAGAAATTGAATCAAAGAATACATGCCATCATGAGTGCTAGGCTTAACAATTTTTTTACTTTTTTTACTTTTTTTACTTTTTTTTGTTTTTTTTATTTTTATTTTTATCTCATATATTCATTGTTTTAAGGTACAAGAAATAACATGCATCGTCAGATATGGCCAAAACAAAACCCACAAACACAAAACATCAAAATTCAAACAAAACCCAGAACAAAACTACTACTCCAACGGGTACGAACATATACACAGCTGATATCTTCAACAAAAACAAGTATACATATGTCGCAAAACATAAAAGAAGGAAATATAAAAACAAAAAGCTGATAACCGTAAGCTTCAAGTTCATGATGCGGTAGCTGGGGCATTACAGATCATCAGGGCTCTGGTCCTCGTATCCGAGATGCCTTCTAATAGGTTTGCCGAAGGAAGGCGTCTTAGCGGGCCCGAGGCCTCTCGTGACTATGTGAGGGTTGCCTGAGGGGGGTGACCGGGGGGAGGAACGAAGTAAGGGGGCATGTCTGGCGGGAAGCCAGAGGCTGTGGCCAGGATATAGTTCGCGAGACCTTTGAGAAGAGAGGCTGACTCCCAAATGGGGGAGTTTGGATCCAGTGAGAGATCCCATGGGAGGAAGAGGGCTCGAGCTTCGGCTCTTTCGCGGCAGGTGGCGATGGCGTGATAAAGGTCTTCTAGCCCATCGTTGCATCAGGGGTACGTGGAGGGTTGGTCATGGTTGTACCAGGAGGGGTGTCCTGCAAGATAGCTCTTTCCTGATCTTATTTGATGGATCCTTTCTGCCGAAAAGCGTGGGAGGCCCATCAAGGGATGGGGTGTCAGGGAGGGGGGGAATACATAGTTGGGGGGAGGGGCGAATCTTCGAGTCCAGGTGGTGACAAGGTACTGTCTTAGAAGAATTTTCATCTTTTTGTAAGCTTTTGACATGAGAGCAGGGTCGGGGAGGACACTACTGGAGTGAGCCATTTCGGACCTAATTATAGGGAAAAAGGGGGGTTCATTGAGGGCCTTGAACGTGTCGTAGATGATTGAGGCCAGTGGTAGGTGCCTTCCACATCTCAGTGGGGAGGAAGACCAGAGGAGGGGGAGATAGTTAGGTGGAAGCCTGGTGGTGTATTGGCGGGCCGAGTCTGGGGCCCTCCAATAGTCAAGACCAGGGGGGGAGGGGTAAAGTCTGGCAGCTGCTGGGGAGGCAGACAGGGGGAGGCAGGCCAGTCGGAGGCCAGCCAACCGTCTCTGATGGGCGGCAAGGAGGGCAATGGGTGGAAGGTACGATTGGTACGAGAGGGCGCCAATAGAGGTGGCTGAGAAGCAGCAGGTGACCCACCTCTGCACCTGATGCCAGAAAACTCCCAACTTGTCCATCATCTTTGGCTGGGTGTGAAGAGGTCGGTCCCAAAAAGGAGGATCGGGCTGATGGTTGCCGCCTAAAGGCGGTGGCATAGACAAGGGGGGATGCCCTTGCCAGGCCTGGCCAGGGAGCGGATTAAGCTAAAAGCTCCCTGAGCCACGACGAGTCTTTTCAGGAAGTGCGGGGTGGTAGAGAAGGTGGGCATGAACCAGTATCCAAGCCATCTGAGGGACTTGGCCGGTGGGAAGGTATGGTCGTCAAGGGTCATTGTGGCTGCGGATATAGCGCGACTCTAGCGGGGCGTCCGCTAGTGGATTAATTCGCTTTTTGGGACGGAGAAGGGCACACCAAGGTTGGACCCCTTGTGCACCAATCTACTGTGAAGATCTTTGAGGAGGGTATTGTTGTTCTGATACGAGTGGGACAAGACTGTGACAGCAAAATCATCCACATAGGACAAGACGAGGCCTCCGTGGACCACCAGCTGCAGTGATGACATGTAGATGACAAAGAGTAGAGGGAAAAGGGGAGAGCCTTGCGGGGTACGAACCGAAAATGGGAGGGACACCTTGGGGGACCCTTGAAAGAGGAGGCGGCGTGAGCGACAGGTGAGGAAGGATCTGACCCACCTTTGGAGGTAGAGGGGCACACCTAGGGTGCCTATTCGGTCAGAGAGGATTGAGGCATCGACGTTGTCGAAAACTCCCTTCATATCCAGGAACAGGGTTGAGGCCTTGAAGCTCGGGTCGCCTTGGAGAGCTTTGACTTCGTGTGTTAATGTGGCAGCGGCATCAAACGTGGAGATGCCCAGCAGGGAGCCGCACTAGGCCTTGTGGACCCGGGCTATGTGGCCAGAGAGGGTAGAGAGTCTGGAGCAGACAATTCTTTCCAGGATTTTAGAAATGGTGTTGAGTAGGACGATAACTCTGAAGGAGGTGGGAGTCTCATAGGAGGGTTTCCCTGGCTTGCTGAGGATAACTAGATCAGCCGCCTTGAGGGAGCGGGGTAGGTAACCATGGGACAAAAGCGGGGATAGGAGAAGCGGGATAAGTTGAGGAAACTTTCCGTGAACCCTCTTCCAAACGCCATAGGGGATGGTGTCTGGTCTCGGGGTAGAGGTCTGGGAGCATACGCTCAGGGCGCCAGCTACTTCTTCAGAGGTTACTGGGGGGGCGGAGAGGTCGATGGTGGCAACAGGTGGCGATCCCTGAGGGGGTCTAGGAGGAAAAAAGTGGTCTAGTAGGGCCTTATTGATGTCGGAGGGGGTATTGGCCCCAGAGAAGGAAGGAAACCTATCAGGGGAAGTTCCGGATAGGGCGCGTCTGGCTTGCCAGACTCTTTTAGCATTGGTGGAGGAAAGGAAGGAGTCCCAGTGCTTTCCCTTGGCTTTTTGAATAGCTTTAAAGTAAGCAGCTGTGACAGCCCTTGCTTCAGCGGGCGGGAGGGAATCATCCAGGATACGGGTCTTGCGGGCCCGCCTTGCAGCGGCGTGGTACACTTTCCTTAGTTAGGATAGCAGAGGGGTCCACCAGGGTTTGGGATGGGGTAAGGGGCGAGAGTATGGCACATTGGAAACTAGAGAGCCGTGAACCTTGCCAAATTCCAGTCATTACCACTCATCTAGTTGTGCGGTGGTGGGGGAGGTGGGGGGAGAGCGGATTGAGATGTCTTGGAGAGAAAGGGAGGTGGTTGCCCAGTCACGTCTGGTCCAATCAGGCTTGGAGGCTGAGAGGTGAAAGGGGGTATCATTGTAGGTCAAGAGACATGGGACGTGATCAGATCCAGTGCTGGGTAGGGGGGTTGAGCAATGACGGTGGTGCAGTCTCGAGAGTTGAAGGTTTGTGAAGGCCAGGTCCAGGACCCTGGGTCGGGCGTGGGCGTCAGATAACCTTGTATAGACTCGGTGAGTGTTCAGGAGGGTAAAGCCCAGGGTAGAAGCCGGATCAAAATAGGGGGTGGAGAGGGCAATTTCATTACTGTGAAAGTGCCTGAGGGAATCGGCAGAGAGATGATGAATGTTGAAATCTCCTATAACTAAAACAGAAAAAGAAAAACTTTGAAATAAAGTTGAAGGTGGGACCGTCGGACGTCCCGCAGCTAGGGTAAAATTATTGTAGGAGTTTACCACTCTTTACTTTTTGGTGAAGCAAGCCAGCGAGGAGCGGAAAAACAAATCGAGAGAAAAATAAGAGTCAGAGTCATGCAAGACCGGGGGTACTGAGGCCATTTCCATGAAGGAGCTGGATACGTAAGTAGCCACTCGGGGCTTTGCTGTGTGGGGGAAAGTAGGGGAAAAAACTTTAAATGTAGCAAATAAGCGTAGCCGGCCAAACCTGACCGGTGGGCCTTGTACCGCAACAATATCAACAGGAAACTCAAGCATCGAAAAACTATTAAACAAGGCAAGTAACACTTTCAAACTCCGCAGGAGGTTGTGTTGTATAATGGAGATACTAGATGGAGTGACGAAGTTTGGGGGTTTTGCGACATTATCGGGCAGAGCCCACGCCCGAGATAGAGGAGAAGGACATAGGGACTCCCTTGGGGGGGGTGCCACTGAGTCCTGGGGTGGGGCTTGCCGGGGTGGGGGGCACTGTGAGGGGTCCGGTGTTGGAGGGACTAGGGGTGGTGGGGTCGAAAGGGGGCAGGAGCCTGCTCGCATGTGGAGAAGAAGGGTCGGGGGCGGATAGGTCCATGTTATCGGCACTGTCATCGCCCTCCACCTACTCTGGAGGGGTTGGCGGAGGCTTTTGCGGATCTGCTGGGTGACTAGGGCAAACAAGGTCTGATGCTTGATGGTTGACCTCGCAGTTGAGGCATCTGAGACAGGAGCAGCAGCAGCAGTTGAGAACCACTTGGAGATTGCCCGCTTTCGTGCAAGAGGGGTTTTGACATTTGTGTTCCTTTCTGGTGTAATGAAGGGAGCACAGGGTGCACAACGGGTGGTCGAGTGTGCAGAGGGGAGCAGGGTGCCCGAAGGAGGAGCAGTTTGAGCAGATTAAAAGCGGGAATTTTCGGAAGGCACATTACGGTTTGCGGAGCCTACCAAGAAGATAGAGGGCTTAAAGGAAATCTTCGAGAAGATCCGGGTGAATAGTAACAATAACTGAGGTGCCTTTTTTGAGCCCTCTTGTTTCAGGATCCGCGTTGAGGAAGCGGGAGGAAACTGTCTGAATTCCTTTGGCGTTATGTATACACTCCAATAGGAAGGGGATGCTAGGCTTAACAACTAGGCCAGCTTCTTATATCCTTCAATCAAATCCCCACTTTGGTAGTTCTGTTATAAAGAAGTATGAGTCACAGTCTAAAGACCTCTACTACAGGAATGGTTGAAATTGCCTTGACGCAATGTCCTCACAAGTAGAATCTTCAATTACAGGCAGCCAACGGGGCTACTACACCAGTGGTGTAAGAAGCTGTACATCCTTTCTATGATTTCACAAAACCCCTGCACGCCAACAGTCTCCAGCTTTATCCCTATTCTCTGTTGAATCTAGTCCATACGGGAGCGAAAGCCCAGTAACAGCAACTCCAAGACCCCTGATTGGTGTGGCTCAAGCACCCTTTTCAAGTTCCACAAGACCCTTGCAGTACTATTGTAACGGGGGTGCCCTGTAGGAAGATGGATCCTAAGGTTGCGACCGCACTAAAGACTTAAAGTAAGATAAAGATAAACTTAAAGTTTAAAGTAAAGAATTAAACGGTAAAACTTAATATCGTTAAGCCTGAAAGCTTTACTCAATTCAAGTTCTTCTCGAGGATCGATGGTTCTCAGAGTAGGGTGTTCTTCGCTTATACGTAGTAGATATAGATATAAAGCCAAGTAACACCCCATCACTACCCTGACTTCTCACAAGCATCCTGCTTAGCTCATGATTATCCTAGACACCCTCTCCGGCAGAATAAACCTTCGGAGATGTCGGATGGCTTAGACATAGTTAAGCCCACGAACCGGAAGTGGTTTCTGCAATGTATCTCCAATACAACCGCATGAGAGAAAACCTCTTACGATCGTTGACATCCCAGTGGCGAACTATATTGTCAACACCTAGAGTATATGTCAGTCAGACTCACAGGCCCATCAGCATTATCGTCTTTTATGCAAGCTTCGTAGTTATCTGTTTCTACTATATACCCATGCTATATTTGATTAACTACTCAGCTCCCCCGGTGAGATGTATTATTGTGTTGGCTTTCACGGGCGCTACCCGAAGCCAATCCAATATTAACTACCTATTCCGTGACTAGACTACTGCTTCTAGAGTCCAATTACTCCCCTCAGATATGGTACACTACATAGGGTTGGCACAGACACACTATGGGTCAGTTCCGGAAGCAATTCTGATTGTCCCTGAAACTCCCGATAGACCTTCTGGTGGACTCCTATACTACCCATGGGCTAGTACGTGGTCCCCTATATCCATCATGTGTCTAATTGCACCAAAGTAGGCGACCTCCCTTTGGGCGGCAACCCACACTTCCCTATATATCCTGCGAACAGCTTTCGGTCGGACGGACGGCCGCGACGTATACAGTGTGGTAAGAGCTCCTTCAATCCTCAGATTTTCTATGGAGTTTCTCTGCGGATGGCAAACACACAGGGAGTATATAGTCCTAAGATCTGGGCCCGAGGGGGGTGTTGGATACTCCGGTAGAGTTACCAACTGAACCCAACCCCTACTGTAGCCATCCCAAGGTCCGGTATGTTTAAGATACCAGCGGCACCAGTAACATCTAATCCCGGACTACCCTGGGGATATTCTTACAAAGTCCCGGTATGGTTCCACCGATCAAGGTAGGGTAACCGGATCTCAAGGAAGAGTAACTAGGACCCAAAGGTAGGGTAACTTGATTTCCAAGGTCGGGTAACTTTACCCTGTCATTGCTAAAGTCCTTTTTGATGTCCGCGTAACCACCCTTAAGATGTCGGCGGAAACCCGTGTAACCTTCCTTTTGTTTACTTGAGTCCCGTATAGTAACCCCTCCGAAAAGTTACCCTGTCTAACAAGGGCAAGCAACAGCTAAAGTTCGCTAGTAGACTTCCAGATACATATTCTGGTCTACTGTGTATACTTTGTATACTGGACTTTCCTTACTAAGGTTACCCTTTGGTATACCTACTGGGCGTGTAAGGTGGTCACTTGTAGCTACCTTTCTCAAGGGTCGTTACAGTCCCAACCCTCAAAATGTACTCTTTCTCCACCACCGGAAGGCTTGAGCTCCATGATATATCACACTTGCAATCGGTGCCATCTACCATCACTCTCGCTTTATCCGAGTATTGATAACTTCTTCGTAAAGCCTGTTACCACTCAAAATTCTCCTGTCTTTTCCCACTACCCTGCACTTGAAGCTATCATGAGCAAGCTAAATGTGGATTACACTACCCAAATTGTCAAAATGTGACACATCACCAGAAGGTTTAGTTTCAAAAATTTCGCTTGTAGCAGAGATGGAGGATATACAGAACCTTTTTGCTTATTTCTCTTCTTTTTTTTTTTGAACTTTTCAATTATTACTAGCTATCTAACTACCAGCTACCTACCACACTATGGGCTTTCTCTAACCAATTTGGCTCTCTGCCCCCACGGTACCACTCCTCATAACCCCTTGAAACAACAAAGCCTGACCAACATCGAGATCATGTCCCCTCACCATTCTAGCGGCTCACTTTATTGACCTCCCCTCTATGGGTGCTAAATGTCCCATATAATTGCCAAAACAAAACCAAAAAATCCCAAAACAAACAACATAAAAACAACCCATAACCTTAACTATAAAATACATCATACCACTTGCAATGGGTCATATGAAATAAATCCCGGTCAAAAACCCCAAAAACTAAAACGAAATTAATACCTAAACCCATCACCCGAACCACCTAAACCTATCATTTCCCCTTAGGCCTCAGACCTTGACTCCCACTCACGCCTGGACTTAGGCGCCAGGTGTCCGTCCCCTCGAATACCACAAACGGTGACTGCGTAGGGCCAACTCTGGCAACTAACCTATAGTTCATTAATCCCTCTCTCGGTCCTTTCGGAACCCCAACCCCCAATGCCCCCTTACCCTTCCAACCACCACCCCTCTGCCCTAAAGGCACTGTTCTCACCTCACTCATTCCCGCTTTAATCTCATCCTCATCACCCGAACCTTCAACCATCTCAGCCCTTCATCTCTTTTCAACTCCCTTCAAGACAAGCTCGGGCAACCTCACAATGGGTATAGCCTGCTCCTCCTCCTCTGCCTTAACGTCCTCTGAATCAATCTCCTCCTTCTACTCCCCAACCGCCTCTCCCAATCTATCCACAATCTTCTTCCCCAACCTATAACACCAAGGTGCCGGGTCACCATCCGTGTGAGCTCTTCTCCTCGCGTCCTCTCCATGTATCTTCTCCACCCTAACGCCATTCTTTAACGCCCCCTTCTCAGCCATAGTATCAGCCATGTAAACGCTACTTGTAATGGATGACGCTCCATCAACCTCAGCCACACCCTTCACCACCTCCTCTTTTAATGCCTGAAAAAGCATCTGTTTTTCCTTCCTCTTCACCCGTTTATCCCTGTTTAATCTCTTAGAAAACACCGACACATGATGCCGGAGTCTCGAAACCTCCTTCTGTAATAACCCTTGAGAAAGGTAGCTACAAGTGACCACCTTACATGCCCAACAGGTATACCAAAGGGTAACGACCGTAGGGAAGGTACCATATACTAAGTATACCCAGTAGACTAGGGTGAGTACCTAAATGTCTACTAAGCGAACTTTAGAAGCTGGTTTCCTAAGGGTAAGACAGGGTAACCCAAGTAACGAAAGTGACCTTTTTAGATAGGGTAACCTTTCGGAGGGATTATTCTACAGAACTCAAGTAAACAATATGAAGGTTACACGGGACTCCGCTGGCACCTTAAGGGCCGTCGCGCGGACTTCAAACAGGATTTTACCAATGATAGGGTAAAGTTACCCTACATTGGAACCCATGTTACCCTACCTTTAGGTCCCAGTTACCCTACCTTGAGATCATGTTGCCCTACCTTGATCGGCGGAGCCATACCAGGACTTTGGAGAAATACCCCAACAGGAGTCCCGGATTAGAGGTTACTGATACCGCTGGTACCTTAAGCATACCGGACCTTAGTATGGCTACAGAAGAAGTGATGACCAGTTGGTAACTAGACCCGAGTGTCCAACACCCCCCTCTGGCCCCGATCTTAGGACTGTACCCATCTAGTAGACACATCGATAGTTGAGATACTACATAGAAAATCTGAGGAGTGAAGGAGCTCTCACAATACCGTATACGTTGTCGCCGTCCAACCGACCAGAAGCTGTTCGCAGGATATATAGAGGAGATGTGGGTGACCGCCCAAAGGGAGGTCGCCTACTTTGGTGCAATTAGAGACCTGATGGGTATAGGGAATCTAGTACTAGCCTGTGGGTAGTATAGGAGTCCACCAGAAGGTCTATTGAGAGTTTCAGAAACAATCAGAATTGCTTCCGGAACTGACTCTATAGTGCGTCTGTGCCAACCCCATGTAGTGTACCATATCTGAGGGAAGTAATTGGACTCTAGAAGTATTAGTCTAGTCACGGTAGAGATAGTAAATATTGGATGGGCTCCGGGTAGCGCCCGTGGAAGACAACACAATAATACACCTCACCGGGGGAGCTGAGTAGTTAATCAATATAGTAAGAGTATGCAGTAGAGACAAATAACTACAAAGCTTGCATAAAGAGGATAATGCTAATGGGCCAGTGAGTCTGACCGACATATAGTCCAGGCGTTGACAATACAGTTCGCCACTGGGATATCAACGATCGTAAGAGGTTTTCTCTCATGCAGTTGTATTGGTAATACATTGCAGAAACCACTTCCTATTTGTGGGCTTGACTATGTCTGAGCTATCTGACATCTCCAAAGGTTTATTCTGCCGGAAAGGGTGTCTAGGATAATCCTGAGCTGAGCAGGATGCTTGTGAGAGGTCAGGGTAGTGATGTGGTATTACTTGGCTTTCTATCTATATCTACTACATATAGGCGAAGAACACCCTACCCTGAGAACCATCGATCCTCCGGAAGAACTTGAATTGAGTAAAGCTTTCAGGCTTAACGATATTAAGTTTTACCGTTGGATTCTTTTACTTTAAACTTTACGTTTATCTTTATTATACTTTGAGTCTTTGGTGCGCTCGCAACCGTAGGAACCATCTTCCTATAGGGTGCCCCCGGTACACCTTCTTCAACTCTTGAATGCGACAACATGCCACACCCAATGCTAAACTGTTGCTTGCAACCTGGGTTGCCCAAAATCAATTCTTCTTAGCAGAAACTATTGCCAACTGAGTAAAGTCCAAAGACCAGTTTGATAGACCAGAATGTGTAAAAGCTTTAGAAGATAAAAGAATAGATAAAAGAGATGGATTTTCCTCTTAAACCTTGATGGATATTAATAAACTTCGTGAAGTAAATTAAAGACTTGAAAATATCATGAGATAAAATCCAAGGACCCTGTTGGTCAAATCTTGAAATGTGACCTGTCACTGTTGTTGTTATTTCTTTCACTGTAGGTGTAAAAGAGACGGTGGATGTACAAAACTTTATCCCTGTGCCTTGTAACCATGTCAAGGTTCCTGCCGATTGTGTAACAGTGCGCTGTTCCAAATCTTGCACCACGTCTACGACATGCCCACGCCAAGCCGCCCACGAGAGTGGCGTTTGGCCATCTTCGGTTTCTGCCTGGTCGGGATTGATGTCCTCTCGTTCCAGAAGCTGATGGAAGGTCTACCGGATGTAGGCGGAAATCACGCTGCAAGACAAGCCCGCCGTGGAGTGAACGCCGCCGAGAGGCCACAGTGTGGAGTAGAGAGTGTGATATGAAACAAATGAGTGTTGTTGTGTGTAGAGGGAAGAACAGAACGTAGAACCAGATACAACTTTGTGGTGGTCAACTTACGTAGTTGGCCCGCTATCGCACATCGCCGGGAACCAGCCCCTCAAGGCACTAAACTTGTTGACAATCCCATCCGCATACCTTAACCTAACACATCACAATTGGATTACTCCATCAGAAGCACCTTTACTACCCCCATGAGAGCTGTGTCTAGCCATATTCGGCGTCCGCCTGGTTGGGTTTGACGTCCTCTCGTTACAAAAGCGTCTTTATTACCCCATCATGCCCTCTACTAGCTACTCATGTGAGAGCCGTACTACCCATACAATCGACGGCATTAACGTCCCACCCCTCCATACCCACCAACTATCTCCACTATCCCGACAAAGGCTACCCCATGAAGTGCTTTAAACTCCATCGGTCCTTTCGCCCTATCAAACCACGAGCTGGAACCTATCCCGACCATAGAGCAACGGCAGTTGAGCGGATTTATGCTCATCAAATCTATCGAAAAGCCTTAGTGCAGATATTTTGATATTTTCCGCTATCCCCCTTCTCGCATGGCTCCCTAATATATTGAAGCATATTCTAGAAGGCGCATTGTTAGGGGGGGCCGAGTAAAGAGTTGGCTAGAGATCCCATACAAATCCAAATTTAAGGTGCCTGTATGTCAAGCGAACCTCTACAATTACTAAGTGAGGGCTATGGAATAAGGTCGGATCACGCAAAAGATGCTCCTGTAGGGTAAAGTGCACTAGTCGGATAGTGGACGAAGACGCCGCGATTGTGACAAGTCCCAGATAAGATGATAGGAGTGTCCGTAATACAGGAACGTTTTCCGGATCCAGATCCGCAGATCCTACCTCTACTCTCAAGGCATGACAGAGCTCCTCGGCTGGCAATGGCCCTTCCTAATATATAATAACACCCACATCAGGACCTTCAATCCGAATACTGATTTACACCCTTCCAGATCTTTAGTCGTGATAGAGTTACCGTGTAAGCATCGCTCAGCCATCCCTCCAAGTTTCTTTCTTCTCTAACACTGATGGATTGTCACCTCTGCTAGAATAGCGTCCATGTTGAGCGAAACTAGGAGGAATCTACATACAATCGTCCGTAAGGATACATCTTTGATATAGTGGAAACGTTAAATGGCCCTACTCACATACCAGATACCCCCCCAGAATAACTCTCAAATATCCGCCCATAAATCAACTCCCACCGCCTCTGACTCTGCATCCCTATCTAACCTCATCACCAGATAGTTTCGCATATCATCCGTGTTAGGGCTTAAGGGTATCACAACCGCCTTGGAGAAATATCTTTAAACATCCCTCACATTGGGCCTTCAGGCAAGGAATGGTCTCTTCTTAGGAGATCCCCGAACAATATTTCCAAGTGGTTCGAGAAGCTCCGGCAGGCACCCCGGTAAACATTCATCCAGGAGCGTCGATACAGGTGAAGACCCGAGATAGTGAAGCAATCGCAATCCTCAATATTCCCATCAGAACCGTATGCCGCAGCTTTCTGCCACCAAACTCCATTTTCCGTTCTTTAAATGCCTCCCATAGATAATACGGTGCGCCCCCTCTACCTACCAGCTGCTTTTGAATAGCGCCCATGATGCCGGTGATTGTCCGGTACTTCCGGGAAAGGAATTCGCGGTACAAGCCAGCGCAGCGATATCTTTCTCCCTCGCCTCATCACACAGCCTGTAAATCACCAAGGAACTAGTATTTCTGGCCGTCAGCCGTCTTCACTTCTTCCAAAGGATCTTGCCACTTACCTTAAATATGTCTCGTCCGCTCCCGGATACCCTGAGCAAACCAAGACAGCCTTACCGGCTCCATCCTTACTACCTCTGCATCTCCAAAACTCGCTCGCTTCTAAATCCAATCCCCGACACCCTCGAATCGGTCGATTCGCAGGCCTTGGTACCAGTTAGCTATAGTAGAGGAGACAACGTATAATATATGCGTCTTTGTCGGGCTCATAGAAGGCGTTGAAACTACTGACGGTGTTAGCACAGCTGGTGTTGCCGTTGCCTATGCTGACCGCCTGCGCATGCGAAGCTTGGGCCACGATATCTTATCTAGAATGTTGATTGAAAGTAGAAATGGTGCAACGATTTGTAGAGATACTAGGGGAGTTATTAAATATTCGGTGATGAGAACTAAAAGTAAGGAGCAATGTGGGTTGTTGTGGGACAAGTAAAAGTACGGGGACAAAAGGGTTCGTCCGGCACGGCAACGGCAACCCCACAACCACTATAAATTTACTACCTATGCAACCACAACTGCTTAGAATGAATTGAAAATTGAGATAGACATCCATTAAATATAAGAAAAACCCTATGTGAAATTGCAAAGAAAAAAATTCAATACTTTGTATACCATCCCCTTGCATCTAAAACAGCAGCCACTCTCCTAAGCATTGACTCCCATAGCCTTTCCAAGAATTCTCCTTCAATATCCTGAGTCCAAACCACATCAAGAGCTTCTGCTAGAGACCTTCTAATAGTATCTGGACCTCCTTTGGTCTTGTGAATGTTAGGAAAGCGTTGATGCAGCTTTTCCTTTACCCTTTTCCAACAGTGCTCAATAGGATTGAGGTCTGGTGAATTGGGGGGCCATTCCATAACCTGTATGTTGTTTTCTGCTAATCAAGACATAGTATCTCTTGCAGTATGTATCTTTGCACCATCCTGCTGAAATATAGGATCTCCAACTGTGTCCTTCACCTCCTGCCAGACATCAACTAAGCCATCCTCCAAAACTCCAATATATACAAATCAATTCACACTCTTGTCAAAAATAGGAATCAGAGTACCCTTATTTTTACCCCAAATACAAGCCCAGACCATCAACTTTATCCCAGGTCCTTTGGTAACCTCTTGGATACAGTCCTTATGCCACTTTTCCTCAGGTGTTCTGAAGACCCAAATACCCTTACGGTCTTTGGACATTTCAACCATGCATTCATCACTAAGATGACCCCCTCAAAGTCCTCTTTTGTCCAATTCTTATACTCTTTTGCCCAAGCCAACCTCTTGATAGCATGTTCATCCTTCAGAAATGCCCTTTTCCTAGCTCTCCACTTCTTTATGTTGACTGATGCCAAAGCTCTCTTGACTGTCTTAACTGAGGCATGTGGGACAATCTCATTGCGCAATTCTGATAATGACTGGTGGCGTGCCTTCTTGGCCTCTCTGACTAGGCGGCAGCAGGTTCTGGGATCGATAATTTTTGGTCTTCCAGTAAATGGAAGGTTTTTTGCATCACCCCTCTCTTGATAGCGGTTGTAAAAACTTTGAACAGTACTTTTAGGGCAAAGTAAGAGCTGTCCAATTTTAGAAAAAGAAAGATTTTTTTCCCTTAGAGCAACAATTTGCCCCTTCTCAAAGTCTGTGAGGTAGCTTGTAGTTTCTAGAGGCATGGTTGTTGAGAGGAGGTTTATCGAGGGGGTCGGGTTTTTTGAGGTGCTGCTCGGTTACCGCCAATCGGACAAACCCTTTTGTCCTAGTACTTTACTATCCCATCATCTCCCCAGGGCGAGGATGAATAACTTGTTTGAGATAGAGTTTGTCACAGAGCCGCATTTCGTCTGCAGCCCATTCACCTGCAGCAACGGTTTCGAATGACATAGCCGGATCAAACAGGGCACCCTGTCGAGTTAGTACGTGCTCGGTCAAAAAAATGACCAAACCAGGGTTGGAAACACGCCATTCACTTGGCTTGCGCCTAATGGAAGCCCCAGAATCTCATTCTGATTTTTATTTTACCGCTGGCTGGGCACTCTTGAATTAAAGCGAGCCCTGTTCAGTGCGCATCAACCAGAGCCGCATGCCAATATTTGCCAAGCGCTGCTGCGAGTGCCGCCTCGCTGTCCCTTCACATGATCTACCGTATCTGGGTGATTGGACAAAATTCTAGCAAAGCCATCAGCGGGCACGGTTTTCGGGTTTTCGGTATCCGCGCTTGCCCAATTTTTCCCATTCCAAGTATCGTAGTACAGGTAATTTATCATACTCTTCTATGCTAAATAGCAAACTGCGTCATAAAATAATATTATTATTAATATAATAAAAATGGGTTAAACAAGCACCAGGTCTCCATCCAAGCATGGCGGTCATGGTACCCCACTCGGGGGACTGCTTGGTTGGTGTGTTGTTGAGATATTGATATAGCTTGCACGAATAACTTAGGTGAGAAACGAATTAAGGCTTGACATTCTCAAGAGGAAGGGCAAGATGCTCGAACTATCTACTGTTGAGAGTGAGACATAAAGGACAAGCGAATGATAATAGAACCGAATGTAAAAACATATAAAGAAAGTATATCCAAGAGTGCAAGCAGACGAGTGGCAGTAATAAAGCCTAATACTAGGAACAAAGGAATAATATGAGTAATACCTAAGTAGTGCAGAAGCATGTTTCAACATGGTGGGCTCGCCTTGTATGTAATTCAGGAGCTGCTGTCAGCCGGGCCTCTTGGAACCCGATCTTTGGAGTATGATAGATCGGCAGCGGCAGCTCAACACCGAACAGATCGAAGGATTAAGAATTCTGCGGTGTTTGATCTCAGTTGTTTCAGCTGCAGTGACAACTCCGAACACGATACTACTCGTAATTTTCCGACGTTTGTGAACAAAACTGCTATTGATTATTGGCAAAAAATCGGTCAGAGCCTCACGATTTTGATGATATGCAGTAGCAGTCGTGTTCACAAACGTCAGAAACCCGAGTAGTATTAGAGGTGTCATTCCTAAGGCTCCTCTCACATTCTTATCCTTGTATTCTAACGCCACGCTGCATGCATCTCTCAAATCCAAACCATAATTTTGTGTTCCCTACATATTACACAGCCCCCTGCTGCAAGATAGCATCAATAGTTGGGGGACGAGGGGAAATCTGAGACTACCGGCCAACGAAAAACCTACAAATTATTCTTAAGCCCTGTGCCCTCGTAAATTTCTATGTTGTATTCGGGATATACTAATTATCGTACTCCACAAACATCCCGACCATAGCAAGCCAGCCCACAACCTTAGCCATTTACAGAATCTGGTTTAACTAGCCTACACCACAGCAACGCCCTCGCCCTCTTGTTGATATTACAAGACTATTAGCCGGCATTAAAAAGATATCTACGAAGTTAGGGTTGTAGTTGAACGATATCCGGTTCCTCACCCAACGGAATATAGCAGAACTAGTACCATACTAGAGCACGACAGTCTGCAAAGGGGACCGCTGCTACCGCTTAGCTGCAGCGAGAGAAATTACAACAAAGATATAAACTAGCTACTTACAAATATAGAGCTGTCTTCTTTAAGGTTGCCATCTATTCTTACCCAATTACTGATAACGGGCCGTACTATACTGTACATCACTATACACCACCGTCGACAAAGCATAAGGCAAATATCAACTGAACGAGTAATAGGGTTAAAGAATAAGAAGAGCGCCATAGGGCTAAGGCTAACCAGGATTCGAATAGAAGGAAAAGAGAAAGAAAAGAAAATACACAACAGTTAATAAATAGCAAATAGCAAGCGGAAACTAGAAAAACGCCCTATCAAACTCTAGTTACATTTGAACCTACGAAGACCTTACCTACACCAATCCCTCACTCAGCAAGTGCTTATGGAACAAAAGCATATCTAGCGACGAAGGGACAACGTAAAAGAGATAAGCGAAAAGACAAATGAGGGAGGAGATGATAAAACGCCGGTCGACAGCAAATGAGAGGATTTGTTTGACTGTGTTAGGATGGGCGTCGGTTTTCCCTGGAGGGTAGTGGTGGTTTAGGGGCTCGATTGGAGGGGGTAGAAGCAGCTTGGATGGTTGGGCCGGGAGGGCGTCACTATGGGTGGACTTGGAAACAGAATCCTGGAATTCTAATGCCACTTCCCGCTCATTACGTGCTGGGGTTTGGTTTTCCTTATGGGGTGTGGCGGCGTGGCGGGCTTTCCGTTTCCGTTCCAAAAAGATCTTTACTACCTCCATGTGCCCTTCCTTATCTGCCCACAAGAGTGGCGTCCGGCCAAATACGGTGTCTGCTTGGTCGGGATTGACGTCTTCTCGTTCTAAAAGTATCTTTACTACCCCCTCATGTCCTTGCTCAGCCGCCCGCGAGAGTGGCGTCAGGCCATATTCGGTGTCTGCCTGGTCGGGGTTGACGTCTTCTCGTTCTAGAAGCATCTTTACTAGCCCTTCATGTCCTCGCTCAGCCGCCCACGAGAGTGGCGTCTGTTCATATTTATTGAGTGCCTGGTTGGGATTGACGTCCTCTTGTTCTAAAAGCATCTTTACTACCTCCTCATATCCTCGCTTGACCGCCCATGAGAGTGGCGTCTAGCCATACCCGGTGACAATCTGGTTGGGATTGACGTCCTCTCGTTCTAAAAGCATCTTTACTATCTCCTCATGTCCTTTCCCGGCCGCCCACGAGAGTGGCGTCTGGCCATATTCGGTGCCTCCCTGGTCGGGATTGACGTCTCCTCGTTCTAAAAGGATCTTTAACACCCTTTCATTCCCTCTAATAGCTGCCCATATGAGAACCGTATTACCCGTACAATCAGCTGCATTAACGTCCCATTCCTTCATAGTCTATCTAATACCGCTACAACTATCTCCACGATCCCGAGGAATGCTGCCCCGTGGAGTTCTGTAAACCCCTTGGGTCCTTTCGCCCCATTAAACCACGGGTTCAAGAACCCCTCCAAATCATAGAGCAACAGCAGTTGAGCAGATATATGCTCATCAAATCTATCGAGAAGCCTCAGTGCAAGTATTTTGATATTTTCCGTCATCTCCCTTCTCGCATGTCTTCCCCAATAAAGCGAAGCGTATTTTAAAAGGGGCATTGTTCTGGGGGCCTCGTCAAGATTTGGCGAAAGACACCTGATAGATCTGAAATTGAGGTATGTCAAGCAAACCTCCGCAATTGCTGAGTGAGGACTATGGAATAAGGTCGGATCACTTGAGAGATGCTCCTGCAGAGTAAAGTGCACCAATCGGGCTGTGGATGAAGAGGTTTCGACCGTGACAAGCCCCAGACAAGATGATAGAAGTGCCTGCAAAGCCGGAACGTTTTCCGGATCAAGATTCGTAGATCCTATCTCCACTCCCAAGGCATGACAGAGCTCGTCGGCTCGCAATGGCCTTTCCGAATATAACACCCACATCAGGACCTTCAATCCGAGTACTGATTTATATCCCTTCTACGCCTTGAGTCGCGTTAGAGTTGCCGTGTATGCCTCGCTCAGTCCATTGCCTTGCACCATCTCTTCAAGTTTCTTTCTTCTCTGACGAATCGTCACCTCTCCTAGAATAGCGTCCACGTTGAGTGAAACAAGGAGGAATCTACATGCAATCGTTAGTAAGGATTCATCGCTGATAGTGTGGAAACGCCCAACGTTCCTACGCACATATCAGATATCTTTTCCAGAATAACTCGAACAATATCCGCCCGCAGATCTTTGTTCATCGCGCCTGACTCCGCGTCCCTGCTTAACCTCGTCTCCACATAATTCTGGACATCTTCCGCGGTAGGGCTAATCGGTACCACAACTGCCTCG
This sequence comes from Tuber microsphaerosporum, assembly GCA_003521225.1. Classification (NCBI taxonomy): domain Eukaryota; kingdom Fungi; phylum Ascomycota; class Pezizomycetes; order Pezizales; family Tuberaceae; genus Tuber; species Tuber microsphaerosporum. The sequence continues at coordinate 5,947 of QOVD01001441.1, read as the reverse complement.
GAGAAATGTCTTTGAACATCTTCTCCGACATGGGGCCTCCCGGTGAAGAATATTCTAGTTTTAGGGCACCCCCGAATAAGATCTCTCAGAGACTCGAGAAGCTCTGGCAGGTGCTTCGGTAGGCATTCATCTAACGCGTCGAGACAAATGAAAACTCGGGGCATCGAAGCAATAACAATCTTTAACATCTTCATTATATCCGCAAGTCGTGGCCCTCTACCACCAAACTCCATTTTCGCTTTTTCAAAGGCCTCTCGCACGTCCCTCGGGATCCCTGCTCTGCCCACTAGCTGCTTTAGAACAGCTCCCATGATGTTGGTGACTGTCTGATCTTGTTGGGAAAGGTAGTCGCAGTACAACCCCGCAACCGCGATATTTTCCTCCGCCGCCTGATCGCACAGGGTGTCGATCACCAGGGAACTAATATTCCTGGCTATCGGCGACAATCGACTCTTGCCAAAAATCACGCAACTTGCCTCAGATACGTCTTGCCTACTCCCGGATTCCCGGTGCAAAACAAGACAGCCACATCGGCTCCACCCTGACCACCTCTCCACTCACGAAACTCGCCTGTTTCCAACAGCCAATCCCCGACACCATCGAGTCTGTCGGTGCGGATACCCTGATGCCTATTATTCGGTTCCAGTGGGGAGAGCCAGCGCATGATTTGTCCATCCTCGTTGGACATATAATAGGTGTTGTTGAAGCTACCGCTTATGTTGTTGCAGTTCGAGTTGCCGTCACCAAAGCTGGCCGATAGCATATGTGAAGCTTGGGCCATGATCTATCCGAAATGTTTATTGAATGTAGAAATTGTGTAGCGATTTGCAGGTGATTAGGGGGGTTTATAAATATTCAGTGAATAGAGCTGAAGAAAGCGGGGTGATGTGGCTTGTTGTGGTACAATTACTACATCCTACCCTTGAACAACAATTACAGTATACCCAACCCTCTCTTCACATTCCTGAAGGGAATACTCATACTAGTCGTGTGATGGGCTATATCACAAAGGCTACCGGCCTTCCTTCTATGCGGAAAGATCAAGTTGTCCATAAACTTGTACGAAATGAATTTCAAAAACGACCCCGATACTGCTTTCTTTGCCGGTTTCTTTCTAAGCTTCCCTCTCTTGCCTCCTACTATGACAGCCTTCACCATTCACCTGACGGCCCCCATGGCAGAATTCGCTGGACATATTTTGCTTGCGGTTATTGTAAAATCGCTTCTTTTAATGTTCCGCTCTGCAAGATTTATTATTTTAAGATCTTTCATTCACTTGAATAGCTTTCTTATTCCTATTTCTCCTTCCTCTTGTTTTGTTTTACTTGCATTTGTTGCACTTATCTTACAATTGATTGTGTTAGGGGTAGCTGATAAGGTAACTACGATATCGAACTAAGCCTGAGTGTACGTGTATGGATTTTTGTCTAAGAAGGCTCGTGGGTAACTATCTCTCGTGAGAAGTAATCGTGCAATAAAAAGATGATTGAGTAAAGTAAAAGTTTGTAGCGTGATAACTTTTTATATTGATAAGATCTCTTCTCCCATCCTTGATGATTGTTTTACAGTAAGGGAGGCACTTCGATATTTATATTCCGCCTCTGAGTGTTCGCGAGCTAGCTAATAACTACTAACTAAAAGTGTGAATACTCTCTGACCCTGACAACTTGTTCAACTACCTGCTTAGCATTATGAAGACATACACTATTCTTCTAACCACGAGGGTGTGTCATCCCTTTCAACGATAGGTGTGCATAGTTCTTGCAGCCCAACAGGCGCTAGTGTTGTAACATTCTTCACCAAACCATGTAAGAAGTGTCCAACTCCTTGGTCGTCAGACCATTCAATGGGTGTGAGTTCTTAGGCTGCATACGCATCAGGTTTCGGGATAACTTTTGCTCGCAATCGCACCTATAGCTAATTGCGCGCAATGCCTCTCCCTTACTGACTGGTTCTGAGTGGGACCAATGGTTTCCACTATGCATGCTGGTGTCTAATTCCCTCAGTAGCCGGATTTCGCTCAAGCGTCCACTCTTTTGTTTCCCTCAGTTCTCTTAACTTTGAAGGCTAATAACTTTATACGACGTCAACCGAGATGGTCCGGATCACTTGCATAACTTTCGCTAGGTTCTTTTCTCGTATATTCTGTGAACTGCATCCGGTTGGTCCTATGGCTGCGACCTATATAGTGTTATTGCAAGTGGTCCCTAGAGGGGAATTCCTGAGTGCGAGTGCAACTACCACAGGTGCTGCAGCGAACGTAGTATCCCAACGTTGGGGCTTGAGGGGTATGACGGCCGTATTTTTGAGGTCTGTGCGCAGGGGTCTGTGCACTCCTGAGGTCCATGTGCTGGATTCCAGTATTGCATACATGTGCTCCCAATGTGCCTAACAGATTGTTACTTCTTTTATGTTGAACCTTAACTCTAGTTACTACTCCTTTCATACATGGGATCGATGATCCCTACTTTAGCATTGACGCTAAGAGTGCGTGAACAAGAATACAGGTTACGGGATAGCAGTTGTGTTCAAAAACGCCAGAATACAAGTATTAAGCATAGTGACTTTACTAGTACCAGGGTTATACAGCTTGCACCAAGCTCGAAGCTTCCCAAACAGGTCGACAGTGGATATAGCACTCTCCCTCCAACCCTAGATTAAGGAAGCCCAATTCGCAAAGAAGAAGGTATTGTCTTTATTTCTTGATGTCAAGTGTGGGTTTGATAATGTCAACCACTGGAAGCTAATGCAGAAATTAGTGGAAAACCGAGAGGTCCCAAGGTACCTTATCAACTATATACAAAATTTCATATCAATCAAGAACATATTTTTGGCATACCTTGGCAGTCCTCGCAGGATGTACAAGGTAACCAAGGGAATTCTCCAAGGTTCACCCTTATCTCCCTTGCTGTTTATAATATATGTGAGCTCTTTACACATAACAGGAGATCCAGGCGAGTATTTTATGACATCTTACGTGGATGACTTCCAGATCACAGTAGTGTCGCACTCATGGGAAAGGAATGCATGTAGATTGGAGGATAAGACGGGGAAGATAGTAACCGCAGCTCAGACAATCAGCCTCTCTTTCAGCATAGCAAAGATGGAACTTATGCATTGGAGGAAAAGAAAAGAAAAAGGTGAGAGATCTGAGTCCAATGTAATGATACAGGCACACGTGATTTGACCAGCTGGATGAGTAGTAAGATGGGTCAGTTACTAGCTAACCGACAACAGTGAAATGTCACCACACTTCACCCAGCGGCTCACTCTAGCTCAGGCCGCATTCTGGAGATTTCAAAGACTGTCATTACTGGGTAAAGGTCTATCCGCATATGGGACTTAAAGGCTCACCAAAGGTATACTGCTACCTACTATGCTTTATGGGGCAGAATTCTTGACCCCGTTAAAGACAATGATTAAGAAAGTGCAGACCATCTGGATCAGAGTTTCATGCTAAATCATGAATGGTTTTTACACCACGAATATCGCAGTGTTATCAGCTTAGGCCTGCCTCACCCCAATCGAAATATACACAGAACAAGCAAGAAGAATGACGGCAGTTCAATTAGCGACAGCTATCCCCGAAAACAACATCGTCATGGCCATGTTCCCGTACAGTTTCCCCCTCAAAGAGGACTTCAGATTCAGAGCCAATCATAGGGCAGCATTCAACAGAAACAAAGGTGGTATAAGGCCCAGACGTGGAGTTACAACTGCATGACAATAATCCAAGTCAGACTACCAATGAATGAGATAGCACTGACTTCCGAGGATATGCTTAAGGAAAAGATGCCACTGCGACCAACGAGCTTGGTACAGGTGATGCCAGACAATGCCTGAAGGTATACGGAGGCCAAGGAATCAGTACATAAGAAGATGCAGGAGAGATGGGCTGGGGAACCTTTCCCCCTATACTACCAATATAAGCCGCCATACAGGGAATGTTGGATTTTCATGCCTCTCCCAAAATTTATGGCAGGACGAATACATCAGATGAGAGTAAACAAGAGCTACCTCAATATGGAAACCAATTGGTCAAATCAAGGAATTGATCCCCTGTACCCCAGATGCAAGGGTGAACCAGAAACAATGCGACATGTTGTGCAATGCCTGTCACTAGCTGAAAAGAGATGCAACATCCTGATGGAAACATTCAACATAGACCCAAAGTCCGAACTATGGAAGCAGGCAAAGAAAGGCCGGAAGTTGATGAAGGGATTTACTTCTTATATTGTGAAGAATAGGATAAATTTTCCGAAGATGATGGTGATATTTCCTTTTGCTAGAAATGCCGAATTGGTCTCATGATTTTCAGATGGTTTTTTTTTTCAATAAATGTTTTGAATGGTGGTGATTTCTAATTGTTAAATTGTTATTTTGGGAGTGAAGAAGTTTCTTTTGTTTTTGGGTTTTCAGGCCATTACTTAGGTTATATGCCATGGATTTTCCCGTAGTTAGTTACAAATAAACCGAGGATTTAACAAAAAAAAAAAAAGACTTTCCTAGTGCGCTACCTCTTAACTCCTAATTGCATTTTAGACCCCATTTCAAAAATACTGTCTGAAATCTAGTTCTCTCAACTAATTTTCTATCCTATTGAAATTTATGTACACGTCATTGCTAGGCCTGTCTCAGACATATTGACTATGAAGGCACAGCTCCTGAATTTTGTATGTTCCACAGGGGGTAAAGCCAGCCAACCTCGCTTGTGGAACCCACAAAACTTAGGCGCTGCACCTCAGTAGTATTGTCCGTGGACAAAATTAACCGCGCATCAACAAAGAAGGACAATTTTTGACTATAACACTCCACCACCAACCCTACTATCATTAAAACTAAGAGAAAAAAATCAAAACGTAAGCACAGGGTGGAAAATATAGTAGAAATTAATATTTGAGCTAGATAAAGTTCATTAGGTGGTGTTGAAAGTGCAGCATGGTGAGGAGGGTTGCATTGCCATGGATCGTTGGTCCGCGGCTAATTTTGTCCACGGACAATACAGTATTATCCCTGCTTAGCATTATGAACACTCCCATCTCCGGTACTGTACAGTACTTGCACACTCACTCGCCTTTCAATCTCAGCCCATATATAGCCCTCCCGGGCGGGTCATGGATATTTCTGGAAATCAGTTGATCCTGCTCGGCATGCTACGCTAAAGTTCGATTGCTTCGAAATTTTGTGTCCTTTCTGACAAGTTATAGTTTCGGAAAAACCCGAGGTTCTAGGAATGGCTCCATTGGTAGATCAGTCGGATGCCGTAATTCACGGTGCTAAAAACTCAGAGTCAAATGGACTATATAGAAAGCCAGAGTCACAAAATACAGTACATATCTCTTGCCTCGGGATTCCAGAGAATGCCTTTTTCTTCTTTTGTTATCTCTAGAGTAGGCCTGGGAATTGGGAAGATGGATGAAGGAAGATGGATGAAGAGTGATCAAATCGAAAGATAAGGATGATTTTATGTTTCATATACAGTATACTCCTGTCATAACCGTTAGTTTAGAAAGGATGACCGCGACAGCCTGAAAAAGAGATTGAAAGCTATCCATAGCTATTCCCATTCAGTACCGTATTTGATTCGGTATCATTTCTCTCAAACGAAACTATGACCTGGAGCCCTTGTTGCCTGCCATATATAGCTTCTGCTGAAATATTGCATTGGCGGTTAGACAAACCAGGAGAAGTTTAGAACCACTTGTCTATAGATCGTATCCAAATTTTTGTGTTGCAATATTTCTATCTTGTATAACTAGTGGGGCTACACCTATTATCGTACTCCACAAATATTCCGGTGGTCGTAGGGGGGCCCGCATCAAACATTTACAGAATCTCACTTAACTACCGTAGCCCACGCCGTAACAACACCGCCCTCCATCCTATCGATGCCACCAGACTATTCAAGGACGGGTTGGAACAACCCATTGCCAATTGGGCAAAGCGT
>QOVD01001440.1:0-15091 GCA_003521225.1 Tuber microsphaerosporum | reverse complement strand
TCATGTACGAAGGTAAATCGAACTGCTGAAATCACAGGGGCGAGGGTTGTATCGTGAGATAGTAATGCGCTACCGACCGTGGACTGAGCAGGATTATCGACAACAAGATCAAGTCAGGGGTGAAATGGTCAAAATTAATCGTTGAACGGGATAAAATAACTCGTGACTGTTCCAAAGTCCAGAAGGTAACCCCGTTGGGGCGGGGGCCGAACCATCGTGATCGAGGGGCAGGATCCAGCTACCGTAGTGAAAGGATGTACTTCAGTAATCAAAAGAGAAACTGAAGGAAGAGAGCCAGGTGACAGCGATAGAAACCAAAGGTATGGCGATTTAGAATATCGCCAAAGGAAACTAACTTGAAGCCATCATGAAGACGGCTAGAAGGAGTGCGTCAGACGTCCGCCCTAAGACGGGAGAATAGTAGAGCAGATTGGTGTGAGTTCTTGTTCTTAATTCTTCCTAAGCGAGGTGGGCGGTAGTGACCATATTTATACAGAAGTGCGTCCCCAAGTATAAGAGAAATAATGTAGGGAAACAATGTAAGAAACATAAGTGCGAACATGTTTGACCCTGAAATCCTGCCAAGTAAATCCCAAATAATGTGTCTAAATCTAAGATGGTGTGAGCGGAATATTAGGAATAATTATGAGATAATATAACCAAGACTGATGCATAAACCATGCATAAACAACTGTGAAATCCCAAACACTGGATAAGAAAACACATATGAAAATCCCCAATAATATCCTGAAATAATAATGAAATACAATATAATATGTCCTAGCTGTAGTAATGTAAGCGGTGTACAGGTGGAACCAAAACACAAACTAAGTATGAGAAATATACGGTAATATCATGAAATATACATAGGAAATATATGGAAATTTCAACAGCTCCCAGACACCAACCTGAAGAAGGATTATGGCTATACGCCAGCCCCTCAAACCCACTACTACAGATGCTCCCGAAATTTTGGTTGCAATAAAAGCAATGGTTACCCACATCCACACAGCATAGAGGTGATCTATGGTGCGTTGTTTAGGGGGTAGTTTCCGGGGGAAATATCAGGGAACAAAAAAATCTATGAGTAACCCACATGGTTTGAATAAAAGCCATCCTAGTTTGTGGACGCAGGGAAAGTACAGGTGGGGCGCGCTTTGCGGTGTTGTCATAGTATTGCATTAGTAGTGGTGAATTTTCTAGCGCGACTCTTACGATGCGACCACCACTCCATGTTGAGATAGACAGCAAACAAGGGGTACCGCCCCTGCTGTGGATTCAGCGTTCGCAGGCGGCCCGCTTTTGACGTAAACCATCTGATAAGGAAATATAGATCTTGGTAGTTGGCAATGGTAGGGAAAGTGCGAGTAGGGGGTTGTGGTGTTATCACGGTATCGCTTTAGCAGGATTGCGATTTTAGGATAATACCAGGCTGTGAATTATATGTTTTACTGTGCCACGATGTCCTATACCGTAGAATCTCAAATAATTGAACCTGGCGCTAGGACGTTGGAGTTGCCTTTGCTGGTAAGGCCTGACTCTTTTTCCTTTTTTTTCTATCTTAAGTTCGGGCTGAGGGTCAGTTCCCGCTGTGCGCTCGCGCCCCCTATCTAAGAGAGGGAATCTCAGACGTCTTAGCGCGAGGTTCAATTATTTGAGATTCTACGGTATTCGTACGCAATGCCCACATCTGCATTCCAATGGCTATATACTTTTGTATTACCATTAACTAGGCCAACCGGTTCTGGTACCATTGACGACAGTACTCCGCATAGTGCAACAGCATACCATATTGTCCCACCTGATGACTTCAGAAGCAGTGGACGAGGGAAGTGTGTAGCCCCCCCGCTTTGACTTTTCAATTCGGGTGCCCAATGGGGTAAACTGTGGTTGGGTATATGTGAACTAGACCTGAGCTAACACCCGGGTGCATTTGTTCCAGCACCGAGAACGGGGAAAGGGAATTAAGAACAAAGATAGAGAACTTTAAATAATGATGGGAATAAGCTCCATTATACCATACCGGTACTGATTTGCCTACCTACCTAAAATGGGAAGTGAACACTGGAGGTTTTCCCGAGTTGACAACAAGAAATATCAGTCGAACTTGCCTATAACAGCGCATAGCTCTAACCGGTGGGACTAGTCAGGTCCTCGAGGTATGATATGTACGGCTACCTATTTTTTTGAGAATTGACTGGTAGGGATGTTACTCACTGGGTCGGCCCCGAGTGTCTTGCACTTCTATAAGATAATCCATGCTTACTAGAAGACTCCCTTGGTCTAAGTAATACTAGCATGCCAGCGCTGGGTGTGTGAGAGAGTTGTGGGTTTAACTAAGCTAGTTTGTGCCCTAATATACTGGTATGCTAGGTTAATAGACTAATAGCTAAGCGAGAGACCATAAAACTAATAAATTTGAATGTCTGGAACCGAGCTTGGAGTTTGTGGGGCAGGTGGGAGACAGAGCAGGGACTCTGTGTTTGGAAGAAAAACTCGTGTTTCTAGCCAGCTATTCGGTGTGAAGAGGAATCTAGAGAAATGGAGAATGAGATTGTAGGATACGCAGTGTTCCCAACGGGCCAGGCCACCGATAGGCCGGCCTAAACTGTGTAAATTTCAGCTCGAGTAAAGGGAGGAAATTGTATATAGAATCGGGAGAGAGATTGAATAAGATTTGGGCAGTTTACTTAGGCACACAATAGAGGTTCAAATTCGCATAACATTTCTAACTGGACGATCAAGTCCTTTATCATAGGATTGACTTCTTCCTATGCCTTGCCCGTGTGGGTGAAAATCTTTCACCTCACGCAAGGAGGAAGAAAATTTTCTTTGAATGGGACAAGAAAGAAATTTTCAGACGCAAGGAGATGAGAGTTTCGAAAATACTAATAAGGAGGGCGCAGTAGTAAGTTTCAAGACAGGGCTAACAAAGAAGAGAGGAAATGACCTAAAATGTTTAGCGCGTGCAGGGAAGCGACGATGTCGGCTAAACACAAAATAAGGTTTGTTTGAGCCTCAGCACTAGTGCGGCTCTGCTGCACGCGACCAACAATTCTGTTTGATTGCTTTCTCACGCCAGGGGCAGTTTTCCCAGTTTATCCGTTATTGATAAGCAGGGCGCTATGGGAGGCTATAATACTTAGAATCACTCCTAGGATGTAATGCCGAGTGATAACACATGACCACAAGCAGAGTGATAGCTTCAGAAGATACTAGTAAGAAAGTAGATGCTAGCCCTTTCTTGTAGTGGTTATGTGCCATAGCAGGCAGTTGTGTAAGGGGATTTTGATTTCGTTTTTAATTAGCATCTCCAATCGAAGTCACACGTTCTCGTAGTTTCTCGCAGTGTTCGCCTAAGCATTAATGGCGATAATGCGGATTAGAAGAGATTTCTCCAATGAATGTGTGTGTGCGACTGCCATGCTGCGGCATCGCAGCCGGCGAATACTGGTTTCGCTCTTGAGCCGAAAATTAGATGATGCGATAGCTGAACCGCGGTATTTATGAATAGGGGTCCAAAAAGCAATTGAAAGATGGTAGCGGCCGAGCGCTGGAGCGGAAGCGATAACAATAAATGTCCAACCCTTGGGCTTCCTAGGGGGTGCGGGAGTCTGGTATTGTGCTTTCTAGATGTGCTGTGGGGTAGGTGGGATCAAGTTGGCTTGCCCTGATGTAATGCTGTGTGCGCGGTGCCCTCACGACTCAGGTGGTAATAAACGGATGGGATTAGCCCTTCCAGCTCTAGGGGTGATCACTCCACTCGCTTTCGAAAGAAACTTGTGGCACAGGTTATTCCTAAGGAAGCTCGAGTTCTTTCCGAAAAAGAACAGACTTGAATAATTGAACGTTGTCCTGTGTTGTTAGGCTATCCTTTCTTGGTAGGGTTTGGCGGTTTTTGGATTTTCTTCTGTCCGAGAAGGCTACCGTAAATACTCGAATAAAAGAAAAATGTGCTAAGACGTTGTAGTTGCCTCTCCTAGCAAGGCGCCTCCCATATTTCTTTTGTTTTGTCTCAACTGGGGGCTGAGTTTGCGGTGTTTTCCCTCGCGTAGCTGAGAAGGGAAATTCCAACGTCCTGGCTTACCCGTGTTGTAATGCTTTGGGGGGAGAGCCTAATTGGAATGCCTCCCGCTTGAGTATATAGCGAATTTAAATGATTTAAACGTCCTGGCACATTTTTCTTCTATTCGAGTTTTTACGGTATGCTTTCGTTGCGTGCTTTTAGCCCATCTTCTAGAGAAGAAGGCTAACTACATAGCACACAATTAAATTATTTGAGTTTCTGCAACATTGACTACGGCAAAATCTCAAACGATTGGACTATGTGCTAGTTTGTCCAAGTAGTTTCCTCTGGTAGGGTCCGGGTTTATACAGGTAAATTAGCCAATCAGAAGCACCTTCTGAGGATGAATTCTACTTTGTCACTGGCTTGGACTTAAAATACCCTGGTTCGAGCTTGGCGGATTTCCGTAGTTTTTATAGTATTTTCTTTTTTTGTCTTTCAGAGGGGCTGAAAGACGCAGTTGGCTGTGTTTTTCATCCTTCTTCTTGAGGAGGGGGTTTTGGACTGCCTAGTGCTGTACTGTACACGTACATGATCCAACCACCTAAGATTCTAGAGGCACGGTATCGCTTAAAAATGCAGCGCCCTAACGGAATATTCCATTGTGAGGAATTCACCGGTAGCTCTCAAAGCTTATCAGGGTATCTGAGCATGAGGCATACGGTGATTAAATGCCCCTTGGTGGATTGTTGCCTTCATATCTTATGGGGCATATGATGTACCGTAGGTATTTCGTTTTTTCTTTCACACCCACACTCTGATATTTGGTGTGAGGTAGTCAATTTAGTCCATTTCGGCCATAATGCCAGTCAGCATGGGCAATGTGAGGCATAGTTTTAAAGGCCAGGATGGTTCTGGATTTATTCGAGATCATGGGGGGTAACCCTGTCTCTGGGCAGTATGTCTCTTTAGAGTTCGTTGTGTTTTCAGAGGCCTGCCTAAGGCTACCATCTCTACTGGGGAAAAAGGCTGAACTTAGTGAAGGGTGGGTTAGGGCTGCAATGCACATGATGTGACGCGGGAGCAAATAGCAGCTCATGGTGGGAAAAAGGTAAGGCCTACTGTAGCCACTCTCGTCTGAATCTGTTATCTGGAATGGTGGTTAGTGATAATGGGTATACTTTATCACCAGCTGAAAGTACAGCCAGGGTCTATTGAGCTTAATCTAGATAACTTTCCTTAAAGAGACATATCGCTTGTTGTTATCAAGGGAATCACTGTGGACAGCTATCAACTAGGAATCGGAACTCTGAGTTTGACTTTGCCTAAACCGGGGAGATGGAGACTCTCTACTTGGCCGTTTAAAAGGTTTCCGGATGCTCTACATTTATTAGTACGTTTCTTGGCACAAAAGCGTCCAGAGACTTTTTGAATGTTTGTTTCGTCTCAAGTGAGGGCTGAGTTTGCGGTGTTTTCCCATACCTGAGAAGGGGAATTCCAACTTCCTCGCACATTTTTCTCATACCCGAGTTCTTACAGTACTGTTTCGGGGACAGGGGGGAGTTGTGCTAAGGATTAGCGGTCGTTTTTTGTCTTCTTATTCTTGTAATGTTCGGTGTAAATTTACTTCTATCCCAATGCTCGTCACTGGAATTGATAATGGAGTATTGTAGTCAAGATAGCAAAATCAACCCATTACCCCACCTCCTATCTCACAGCCACAATTAAAACATGATTTGGATCACCAACACTTCCGTCGAACGGCTGCAGCTAAGAAAAAAGTAAGAATTTTCTCTCAGCTACTCAAGTAGAATACAGAACGCCGCGGGGGCTCGGACAGGGTCTTTCCTTCAAAAGCTTGAGACAGCGATGACCGGCGCCTTCCCGTTTTTCTACGGAGAACCCCGTATCACACCCGACACGATAGTCGAATGTGAGGCCTGGCCGCAAATAGTGATTGAACTCTCATTGCAACACTAAGCGAGCGAAGTTATACTGTTACACGGTGAAATGGTTTCTCAAATTAGAATATGCCACAGCTCCAATCTTTCTTGCTTATTTCCACCTATATCCCCCCTTCTCTCTTGAGCCCACATTCTCACAACCCTTTTCTAAAGCCCACTTGTGGCAGCTGGGGAGATATGGCGCTCTTTACATTTGGCATTTGGATTCTTGGGGCATTGCTATCCTTTTCATCGGTAGGGCACAGCGAGGATGTTGATCCAACTGAAGATTTTTGTTACTTAAGGTCGCATATGAGTAGGACTCCCTTCAGCTTGCTAGAGTGCTTTCTTTCACTGGTTACTTACCAGGGTCGAGGCAGGTAGTGACCCAGAAAGATGACATTCTTTATATTGTGGGAGGATTGATGGTGTATCCTTTTCTGTACTCCAATTACAGTGGTCCTAGTCTGTACCCACTTCGAATGAACACCCTTCTTCCCTTTCTCTAAACTAACGATTCGACAACGTGCTTAGATACGGTACTTCGATCATTGGATGTATCAAAGGGCTTCCAAACTTCTCTAGACAGTGTCAATTACGTTCGAAGGGAGGGAGTTCCAGACACAATACCTGGTGTTTCAGACGCCGCGCTCTTCCCTACGGAATCAGGTTTTGACCTTACTTTTGGGGCGTGGCAGCCATACAACAGTACTATTTATGGAAAAAGGGACCCTCCCATCGAGGACAAAAAATGGCAATATGATATTGCAACTCGACGATGGACGGATACGGGAATAACACTAAGGAATTGGTTCCAGACGGACACTTCAAGGAGGGTATCTAGTTCAATGACAGCTTGGATTCCATCTTTGAGGCAGGGTTTCCTTTTCGGTGGCACTTTTGTCTCAATAAACGGAACATCGCTGAACATAACATGGCTAGAGGAGCATAACGGCTTACTCACTTATGACCAAGCTACTAACACGTGGACAAATGAAACCACACCGTTTGGGGGGATAACTGCTGGGGGCTTAGTGCATATCACGACAGCTACAGATGAGGTCCTGATTCAGTTTGGTGGAAGGTCTGGGTGGGGTACCGACGTAGTATGTCTCTCCACCTATTGAATTTTTCCACGTAAAATGCTGATAGTATCGGATAGAGAAATTTTTCCGAGATAAATATCTACAGCACACACAGATCAAAGTGGTATACCCAACATCTACCACCCGGAGCTGTAGTGCCGGTTGCTCGTTTCGCATTCTGCACCGCTCTCAAATCGGCTTCAGATAACTCCAGTCATCAAATCTTCGTTATGGGGGGCCTTGAGGCTGGTGCTTTAGGAATGGCTAGGAATGGCCGAACCACTGCATCCATCTGGGTTCTCTCGATTCCAAGCTTTGAGTGGGCCCAATTGCCAGTTTTGTTCACAGAGACGACCGCAAACCCAAAAGCAAGGATTTCACCAAAATGTCAAGCCATTGGAGAACACTACATCTTCTACTATGGCGGGTCGAATACCGATAATTACTTCCAGGAGACTGCCTGCGACCAGAAGGCAAATGCTGCATTCCTGTTTGATGTCAACTCATTAACATGGACGGACGAATTTAAACCGAATAACGGAACTTATGAAATTCCTTCAGAGGTTATTAAGCATATTGGTGGCGGGTAAGTTTTCCGGCCCCCTAGAACGCGGCAATAGTGCACAAAGAGTGAAAACTAATCGCCTAATAGTAAACATGGAGGCTCACCTAAGAAGGCCCCAACCAATGGCTGGAGCGACCCAGATCTTGAAACCATAATGACCCTAAAGACCCCTCCCATACCACCCAGAAAAAACGTTGGAGTGATAGCTGGGGGTACGGTAGGAGGTGTAGCGGCCGTGGCACTTGGCCTCTTGGGTGCAATGATGCTCCGTCGGCGCCGTCAAAGGAGATCACAGTTTCCCCCAAATCCTGTCGAACTCCCATCAACCGGCCTTAATACCCTAGGAGAGGGTGGTAACCCAGCTGAACTTATGCAGCGTTGCCAAGTTAATTCGGGGGGAGTGTGGACTTCGGAATCGCAGCCAGGGGAGGTAGCAAGGTGGATGGGCGCGGAACATTGAAACTGAGAGGAGAAAATACGGCGATAGGGGGGAAGAAATGAAGGAAGAAAAAACACTCATTCGCTATTATTCATTCATTCATACGCTCTTTTAGCAATCGAAGCGAACCAGCTTCTCTTTAGGAGGGGATACACCCTCTCGCTATCATCTACTTACCCACCCACTTAACTTATCCTTCACTTTCTTTAAATCAGGAGCGCAATGCATTGTACTTTCTCGGTCTCCCATGATTTTTTTTTCTCTTTTCTCAGACACGCGCGCGGGGTACCACATATCCCCTGGCAAATTATGTTCTTCTACATTGATGCTATTTCAACCGTATTCCCTCAGGGGATGCTTTAATTTCTTCAATGAGGGAATTTGGACGCCTTCGGCAGTCGCCATCCCTCTTCCGGTTTTCGGACTTCGTCCATAGCCACCACGATACCTCAAATGGAATAAAAATTCGGCCGACAACTAGCTGGAGTTGTGCTACTTTATGCTAAGATTGCGAGTGAGAATCTATGAGCCGCTTGCACGGCTGACCGAATTCTAGGTTGTCCATATTCTGGTTTTGGTTGGGAGACTGCCTAGTTGTGGGAAGGATGGGGGTATTGGTAAACCGGTGTTTAGTGTCCGTATCTTGTTAGAGTTGATTGAGGCAGGCAGTGAGTTGTGGTTGATCGTGGAGGTCACAGGAATGTTGTGGGCGGTTTCTTTTATTCTGCGGTTACAATGATTTACGGAGAGGTTTCTATAAGCATGTCTTTCCTTTACCATCACGAGAGTGAACCAGGGAATGGGGGCATACACCGAGGGGGACGGATATAGGTGGTGATCAATGGGATGGAAGGATTAGGGCGATTTCCTTATGTTTTATACATAAAGTCGGATGGCAAAAAACTCGGGCCTTTGGCTATTTTACACCAAAAACAGCCATTTTCAGAAACTCATAACTTGACGGTACCTAGGTCAGAAATTCCAAGAAGTTGAAAGAAGTATGAGGACGACTATCTATTTCTATAATGGAAATATCAAGCCTGTAAATTAATAGCTCATGATTTTTTGTGTAATAGTGGGATAAGAGCGGAAAGTGACTTGAGACTTTGTATGGGGGTACTATATAAAAGTTACGTGACAAACACCTTTGTTGTAAGTTCTCTCTGGTTTCTCAATTCTATGAACCTTCTACCGAATTTTCTTTCTCGGAAACCACTCTCTACCTGTCCCCCGGTTTGATTTGATATAAAGTGGAACCCCAGTACTTGGATTTTTTTTTTCACGTGTTTTTTTTAGTTCCTTTGCAGACTGCATGTCCCTTTGGGTAGCAGCTGATATACCAAAGATGGTGCCAGATGGGTATTAGGGTGTGGGAGGGGAGCTCGCTTCCGGCCTGCCTGACCTAGTTTGGCTGGGTCAGCCTCCAACCGGTCGCTCGAGGGCATATAGTATCGTGGCTTCCCTGTGACACTAATAAAGTTAAAGGCCTCGTATGGAGCTCGAAGTTCGCCTGTGGGGGACCTGGGACTCCCGGGAAAGGGAGAACGAAATTGTGGGATACGCAGTGTTCCCAACGGGCCATGCCGCTGATAGGCCGGTCTAGACTATCTGAGCCATCACTGGTACAAGACGGAGAGACAGGAAATCGTACACTGTGACAATCTTAAGTCTCTTGGAAGGGAGGAAATGACCTAAGATGTCAAGCGAGTGCAGGGAAGCGATGATGTCGCGTGCAGCAGAGCCGCACTAGTGCTGAGGCTCATACAACCTTATTTTGTGTTTAGCCGACCAACAATCCGTCTGATCGCTTTCTCATAGTTTATCCGTTATTGATAAGATTCGCTTAACCTTCGGCTCACCAGGCTGTGGAGTGCAGGAAAACTTTAGGGTTTTCGTAAAACTTGGATGACGTAGACAATAAACTGCACTATTTGCGGGCAATCCACTTTGCGACAGCATTGGTCACAAAGGGAGAGAGAAAAAAGAAGGGGAATTCGCTACAAAGCCCAGACTTTCATTTCTACATTCTGCCTCTGAAGCACTATCTTCATGGATATGGCGGTAAACTCCGCTCTTCCTCAGCTTACCGGAATTTTATCGCCCAGCACTACCATGCCTCATCAAGCTGTCCTTCACAGCCTTCAAGAGAGCAAAGAACAGGAAAATATCTCTAGTCTTATGACCAGGTTCGTTCATAACCATGTTTCCTCCGGGTGTAATAACGGCTCTTTTGATACTGCTGACTCAATAAATCAGAATTTCCAACTCTTAATAGCAATAACAGCTGTTTCAACACAAATAACACAATGATTATGCTAACGTTTCGTATGGCATTACTATCACCGATAGCCGGTCAGGAATTCTGACTTGGTCATCTTCTCTTAAGCCCATTCACCGCATAGTGGCATTTACACACACAGGGCTGATAGCATGCGTGACTGGCTTCTGCGGATAGAGCAATTACGAAGTGAGCATGGCCGTGGTGGCTGGGGCTAACCACAGAAGCCAACCTCGCTCTTCCATGAATATCCAAGAGTTGGTAAGACTTGCATCTAGTTAGGGACGCTATATTGGAGCAAGGAAGAAGGAGGCAAGATATCTTTTGGGAAAGAGGCTGTTTTTATTTACTAGTAATAGATCACCCTGCGCTCATTTTTCTGCCTTGGCAATCTAGGCGAATGCGCTGAAATATATTCAAACACCCAAGCGCTCCTGACGTAGAGGCCACGCGCCAGTAGTAGGATAGAAAGGCATTTTCCATGCAGAGCAGCAAGTGTAACGATAAGTCCCCAGAAGGATAATATTGCTCCGTATACCCACACAAAACTCGTCAAAGACATAACTTCAAATGAGATAGAGGAGGTCAGAGGCAGAAATCGTCAAGAGGATTCCCCTGAAACTCACACAGATGTAAGTAGGATGTGCTGCATGGGAGATCTTTCTCAAGCTATTTGCCAACAACTAAATACCTAGATTTCTGTTAGACCCTCTGGGTCTTAATGTGATTTCACAGGAGGCCACTATCGATTGGTAGCAAGAAGAACAAAACATAATGACAGATGGCAGGGCCTAGGAAACCCTGATTGCGCAATATCAGAGCGGGTCAAAGCGCAATGAGGTGCTAAGCTGCTGTGAATGGCTCGTGGTGGTGGAAAAAGAAGGGCTGGCTATTCGATCGGCCTACCTCATGCTCCAAGAGTATATAGCCTGTCATACCGACCTTCTCGAGCTCTCGCTCGGCAATTACGGAGACCTGCTTGACGTATCTAAGCTATCAGCTTGCAATAGCCCTTTCAGCCTACTGCCTTTAGAGCACTCAACACACGTCCTTTCCCAGATATTCTACTTTAGTCCTGGGGAGGCCTTATGAGCAAGGGATTCCCGGTTGGCAATAAAACACTTGCATTGAAGCTCTTTCACCCCTACAAACTCCATATATCAATTGGGTGCCCCTGGGGCGCTCCCAACCTGTGCCTCTATCTAGAGGTTTATTGCCGAAATTACTCGCTTTGTATGTTGCTCTCGACACCAAGCAAGGTATGCTGCCCAAATCTCTATCTTATACCAATGGGGCAAATCAATCACAGCGCGAGTTAGGGGAAGCGGTGTAGGCCTTGATGGATATTCATAACCCTTAATGCAACTCGGTAAGCTTATAGTTAAAACGTCGCCATGTGCCATTAATGAGTTTTCATTGCGCATGTAAAGTAGTTCCTATTTTAGGATAGAACTGGTGTATTTCTTAAATCTGGTTAGAATGGAATATTTTCCTATATATACGGTGGAGATTGCCTTTGTTGCTAGATCTTTGGTAGATCCTTGGAACGCATAATTTAAGTCCCAAATATTACATTTCAACCGCAAATGTCTATTGATTCGGCGGATTGAAGGTTTTGTTACTTACTTCTATTTGGGGGTTGGGCTCAATCCATTTGCTCAGACCTAAATTCCTCATTTGAAGGATATAGTGTGGCTGTATGCATGATTCTCTGTAGATCCAAGATGGGTTTATGGTGGTTGATGTTGGGGCGCCTTAGGTGAGGGATCGAGGGTGGGGGGCGCTGGGCTATAATAGTTAAAATAACTACCAGGATGTAATACCAAGTGAAAACACATGACCATAAGCAAAGCGACAGTATTAGAAGATAAGAAAACGGATACTAGCCCTTTCTTGTGGCTATGTGCCATAGGAGGTAGTCATGTAAGGGGAGTTTATATTTTACTTTAATTAGCATCCTCAATCAAAGTCCCGCATTCTCGCAGTTTCTCGTAGCGTTCACCTAAGCATAAATGGCGATAATGCGGATTAGAAGAGATTTCTCCAATAAATGTGTGTGTGACTATCGTACCATGCAGCGGCATCGTAGTCGGCGGATATTGGTTTTGCTCTTGAGCCGAAAATTAGGTGATGTGATAGTTGAATCGTGGTATCTATGAACAGGGTTCAAAAGCAATTGAGAGATGGTAGTGGTTGAGCGCGGAGGCGGAAGCAATAACAATGAATGTTGGACTCTTCGGCCTCCTAGGGGGTGTGGGTACGCTCTGGGATAGGTGGGATCAAGTTGGCTTGCCCGATGTAATGCGGTTTGGGCTGTATGCTGGATCGGCGGTGTCCTCACGACTTAGGGCCCGTTTACCTATAGACGGCCGTCTAGCAACCAGAGACAGTGCTGACCGTCAAAGAAAGTCAGTTAGATAAACTGGCTTTACACTATATACTAGACAGTATATTAGCTAAACATGCAACTATTCTGTTTTATTTACATACCTTCAACTGTCTGTCTATTTCTAAAAATTAAATTCGTAATAGGTGGTTGGCTAGATGGCAGCGTCTCAACCGTTATCTGATAAACGGCACGAAAGTGTTTGACAAATTTTCCATGGTCCTAGATTCTTGTAGCTAGACCGTCAAAAAGTTACGTTGCCTACTCTAGGTAAACGCCGTCTACTTTGCCGCACTCTCCCCCACTGTCAAGCCCCCCTTAGCGGTCGAATCGTTTCAGGTCGTTAGACGGACGTCTATAGGTAAACGGGGCCTTAGGTGGCATTCAGAAGAATTGAATGTTTAAGCTTACGAATCGGATTGGTACTTCCAGCTCTAGGGGTGATGACTTTTACTCGCTTGCGAAAGAAATTCGCGGCACAGCTTATACCCAAGGAAGCCCAATTTTTATTGTATTTCTTTTTTGTCTCTTAGAGGTGGCTGAACGACACAATTGGCTGTGCTTTTCACCCGTCTTCCGGAGGGGCGGGTTTTTTTTCCGACTGCCGAGTACTCGTGTATGGACGTGGGTGACCGGACAGCCAGGGATTAGGAGGTGTCAAAGCTTCCTGCTTGTTTGAGCAATTTCAATGCCAAATTCATTCCTTTATTTCCTATGAGAGTAGGTACGGTCAGGGCTCTAGAATCCCTGACTGTTCGGTCTCCCACGTACATACCCGAGTACTACCTGAGTATGTGGTCTAAGCTTAAAGTTAAGCTTCAGCTAGTAATTTTCTGACGTTTGTGAATATAACCGGGTCTGTGTACCGAATGGCAGATGTCCCAATGGTATTAGTAGTAACAACGTATAAAATTGAAAATTCTGACCTAAATTCAAGTACCTGCGAGTTCCCATCGCTAAGGGGTTCTCACTAAACAATACCCCAAATATACTTGAGTTCGGGCCTGATGCGCGCCCTCTTGGCTGCATATGCGGACCGAGGTGTGTTCACAGGGGTCAGAAAATTACATGCAAGTTAGTACAGGGCCTCTCGCCGTTTCTTTACTGGAGTACGAAGCGCCTGTACTCTTAATTTTCTGACGTTTGTAAACACGACTGCTAAGTTACCCTTTTCCAGAAATTCAGCAGCCCGCCTTCTTTTAGGAAAAGATAAACCCTATTGCCTATCCTCTACTTACCCACCCACCTTATCCCTCACTTTCTTCTAATTGGGTATGGACCGCACTGTACTCTTTTGACCCCTAGTCTTCCTTTCCTTTCTCAAGCCTGAGTGGGAGGGTGTCATTACGCTTCTATGACAAATTATGTTCTAATGACTTAATGTTGTTTTGGCCGTATGCCCTTAGGCTCTGTCTCTATGAATTTAATGAAGATAATGAAGATTTGAACACCTTTAGAAGTTGCGATCCAAATTGCCTTTTAACTTTTAGACTTCGTTTTAAATACCGCCCCTCACCGGACGAAATAAGAGCTCGGTTGTCACTGGCAGAGGTTGTGCTGGGATTGTTGGAACAATCTCCAATGCGTGGAAGCGGAACGATAAGGACTTTGCGTAACTTGAACTTGCCATATAATTCTTGCTTGCGATCAACCAAAAGAAAGGGCCGAATGGCCGAACATATATAGAGAACATCGATGACCTCATCCTTTGTGAGAAGGAACCTGTTTCCCGTTTTTTTTAGCCCATAACGCATCAAGAGTTCTAGCTAGGTATATGCCTCCAAACTTGAAGAGTGTGAAGGAGCCTAACCTATACGAAATAGCCGGCCGATCATCAGGACCCAAGCAACGATGTCTCATCACCACCTAAGATGCAACCCAACAGGGAGGGATGATATAGGAAAGGAACCCATGCGACAAAGCCGTTGTTTGTGGGCAATGAAAGACGATAACAAGAAATTCAACACTCTAGTGAGATGTCAAGCCGAGTGACAAAACATGATCCTAGGTAAAGTGAGACCTCATTGGAGGAGAAGATAACACTTACTATCCCTTTCTGATAGTGACTGTGTGCCGTAGCAGATAAAGGCATAGGGGAGGTTCGGGTTTCACTCTAGTTAAATTTGTCAGTCGAAGTCCTGCATTCTCGTAGTAGGCATCTACAAGTAAGAGTGAGTGACAGAGCGCAGAATAGAGGAGGTTTGGTCCAAGGGGTGGGCTTATACGACTGTCGGGACAGGGGATGATAGCTAGGGGATCTCGCTTTCGCTCTGGCACAGAATATCTACTGGTGGAGCGGATACATACGCTGGCGGTAGTAGGGTTATTTTTTGGGGCGGTATTCATGGGCAATAGTCTTAGAGCTGGGGGAGGGGGGGGGGGGAAGCCA
>QOVD01001435.1:0-17713 GCA_003521225.1 Tuber microsphaerosporum | reverse complement strand
CTCCTCTCCTGTGATGGCCTCGCTGCCTATGAGGGTGACGACACTACCTTCTTCCTCTTTTATTATGGCCTCGCCTTGAGAAAGCGTTGTCCTAGAAGTTGTTTGAAGGCCCTTTTCATCCACCCCCTTGTCCCACGGTCGCAAGCCTCACTTAACGATCGTCCCGGTCAGCTTTACTCCTTTCTACGTTTACGGTCGGCGTTATGGTGTCCAGACCTTGGTGAATGTACCCCCTTGGTTCTATGGCTTGTCCCTCGCTGGGGAAAGCTTCGGTAAGTAACTTCGCGGTACTCGCTATCGTTCTCTCGGTCCGAAATCTCTCGAACATGGCCTGTTGGTTGGTTGTTTCTAGCGAGTTGTTTGCCTTCCACCCCCCTTCCTCGTCCCATCGTCTCGTCCCGTGGCCCGGTTACAGCCACCCCCTTGTCCTTCCCTCGCTTTCGCTTACACGGTCGGCCTGGATCATTCTTTTGGCTGGCATCCTCTCTGCCTGGTGGCCCCACTCGCCCCCCGAGGCTGCCCGTGGTCGCATTCCTCAGTTACGACTGTTCATGGTATTGCACCGCCTCCTTGAACGACTTTAAAGTCTTGGTACGATGTAATTGCTTTCCGGTTTCTTTCGTGTTATGATTGCTCCTGTATTTTACTGGGTGATGACCGGCCCCCTTTCGAGATCGTTAGTGTTGTGTTTACTCTATGTCTTGTTTGCGTTTTCTTCTCTTGGGTTCCCCTTGTTTGTGTTTCCTTTCGTTTTTATTGGTTACACCTTTCGCTCCTTGCTTTGCTGCGCATGCAGTGTTCTTATTGTCAGGGGGTAGGAGTTTATGGCAAGTGGTTTTCCTGTTGTTTCCTGCTTGTGGGTTTTTGGGGATTTACATTGTCGTCCGCTTCGGCCAGCCGATGTTGTTCTTCTCTCTTGTCTGTGAGATCGTGCAGTTGGGCCCATACCAGAGTGTCTTGGAATGATGGCTTTTTCCACTGGCGCCAGGTTGGATTGTGGGGTTTTTGTTGGCCATATCTGATAATGCACGCTGTCTTTGTACCTCGGTAGTTGAAAACAATAGTATTTGATATAAAAGAAAAAAAAAAAAAAAAAAAAAAAAAAAACCGACGAGTAGTTAGTTCCTCACACAACCATCTAAGTACTTTCTTATACTATCAATTCAAGTTATCTTTACTATCACGATTCCCGGCGAATAAAGAGAAGTGTCTCTTAGCGAGTTCTCGACTACACGATTGGAGCAGGTGTGTTCGACTATCAAAGTAGTGCGCGAAAATATCGGAGTTGTTACCTGCTGCAAGTATCACCCGGAGGAAAGGATCGTTACAGATAATCCCGCTGTCCATTTTCTCTTCGATCCACTTTCCGAGGTCTGATACCCACCGTTCTGGGATAGAGTAAGTTGGTAAACTCCTTTGTTCCGCTCCTGGTTTGAGTCTGATCTCATGGTTTATCTTTCTGAGTGGTGGTAATCCTTCTGGTAAAACTTCCGGGAATACCTCTGGGTTTTGTTCCATAATAGTTTCGGTATTGACAATGGCCGCTCTTATGTTTCCACTACTAGATGTGCAGTTAATTCTAGCTTTCTGTTTGGGAATCACTATTGCTAACTTGCCACATTCGATTGTAGCTTGGTGATGCTTGAGGAACGGCATTCCTATGAGAGCATCGTATTTTGCTCGGTTTCCAACGATCATTTTGTTGCCTTTGGCATTGAGTCTTCCAACTGAGAGATCAACAATACATTCCTTATAGCTTTCTAATCGAGATCCTTTCATAGCCATGTGTATCTTGGTGGGTTTTTCCATTTCTGTACATGGAATACCGTGGACAGTGACGAAGTTCGCACTTATCAGGTTGGCTCCAATCGTTCCTGTATCAAATAGGACTCTAGCTGCTTTCCCATTGATAAACATGGTACCTTCTAGCGCATGTTGTGCTTTGATTATCGCTGGTCGGGTTGCTTTAGCTGATGCGTAGCTTTCGATCTCAAGAGAGTTGATAGAGACTTCGTCGTATTCGTCCTCTTGTTCCGCTAAATTGGAGGATACTTCCTTCTTGACCTTTGTCTTTCCTTTGTCGCTCTTGCTTGGGCAATCCTTTGCTATATGCCCTTTTCCGCCAGAGGTGAAACAGGCTCCTTTGGCTTTCGGTCCTTATTCTTGGGGGAATTAGTTTGTTTGTTGAACCCTTTCTTAGGTTTTCGATCCTGTTTCTGGTCTCTATAGTTGTGGTCTTTCTTCTCATGCTTGTCTTTTCCATAAGCTCCAGTGCTACAGTTGATGGCATCTAGTCTTTCTGCAGTGGCGACAATTTCGTGAATTGACTCATCACCTTCATATCGAGATTCCACATCTTGTCGTAACTTGGAGTGCATGCAGGCGAATAGTTGTTGGATAAACGCATAGTCGCTAATGGTGTTAGGAGGTAAACGTGATCTGTGCATGAGTAGATCAGTAGCAACAGTTGCGATTTCGTGGCCTCTGCCATTCTTGACTTGTCGGATATCATGGAACTCTCGATAGGTGTTGTCTTTCTGTTTTGATGACTGAAACCGTTCCCTTAGGTAGGTGATCAAAAGATCCCGAGTGATATCTTCTCCGAAGAGTTCTGCAGCCTGAAATGCCACTTCTTGTGCTCCCCCTTCCGTGTATAGGATGCAGTAGTTTCCTGATCCCTCAACACTCTGTCGTACCCCATGAAGGCGTAGGTAGAGTTGAACTGAGTTGTACCATCTATTGAATGCTTCTGGCTTGAGGTTATCCCCTTCGCCTGTGAACTTCTTTGGTGTTGGTACCTTGATGCTTAGCTTCGGTGTTGTTGCTGGGCTAGGCGTGGGACTTGCTGGCCTATTACTAGGGCCTGCGCCTTCTGACATCTTGTCTGAATCGCTACTGCTGTCTGAATCGTCAGGGTAGTTCCCTGTTGCAGCTTGTGTTGGAGTAGCCTTTGTAGCTGATTCCGGGAACCCGCATGGGGTTGGTGTTCTTGCCTTCTCGAGTTCCTTTGATGATTCCCCTAGAACTTGCTGAGCTTCGTCCCTGGATAGCTGCCTTGCAGCTTCGTCAATTGTGAACAGTTCCTTTGAGGCTTTGATGAATCGTCCTTGGCTATCTCTGGCCGGTCTCTTTCCTGCTCGCTTAGAGGCCTTGCCCCTACTTGGATCTTGAGACTGGGAAATCTTTATAACTTGTTGAAGTTAAAAAAATGTAACGGTCACACGGGTGGTGCCGTATATCGATAGGATAACGATACAGTCTCTATACCAAAGTGCAATATCTAACGAGACTAAGTACCGGAGGCTTAGACTAAGTTGTTGTAACAAACTTCTTACTATATCGCAACTACTAAGTAGTTCCTAATAGTAGGCGTTTGGTAGACCTAAATGAATAATAAAGATTCTTGAAGTGAACTGAAGAAGTAACTGTTCAACCAAGTATATTGAAAACTCTGTCTGTCGAAGTCTGCCTTCTCTTAGTCCAGAGAATAGCAGGTCTTAAATACACTTGTCAGGCAATCCCGTGCCTTGCTTAAACAAATAACAATAAGGCTCTGAAAGTGGCAGCCTTGAAACTCCTTAGGTATCAAACCTAACACATGGTAAGTATCAAACGATACTCAAAACCAAACATAAAACATACTGTGTATCAAACGATACTCGAAAACCAAACATAAAACATACTGAGTATCAAACGATACTCAAAACCCAACATAAAACATACTGAGTATCAAACGATACTCGAAATCAAACATAAAACATAGTAACTCAGGTACCTGCACCGGTTACACAATCTTTCTGTCAATTACCGCTCACTGTTATATGAAATGTTTTGCAGGTATATTATCGATTTCAATTGAACAACCCTCCAATCGTTGGTAATGGTCGCACAGATTCCTTCACCTGAGACACAGATAGTCTCCGCCAGTCCGTCCTTGGCAGACCTTCGGATGGACGCTACTAGTATGATACTTATCTCTCCTGGGAATTATTGAGCTATGGCCATCCGTCCCATCCAGACCCAAAGACGGACGGACTGGATGCTTGTGTAACATGTGTACATGTTCCGGCAGCAGTTCAAAGGTGGAAGCAATGGATTTCCTATATTGAGTTTAGGTATATTTATATTTGGTTTTATCTCACCTCCAGTATTGAATAGCATACCGGGAGATTGTTATATGTTTAGTTTCTTTGGTTGGAACTTGTCTGTTTGAATTCCAGTCAGGAATAGTCATGTATACTAGTGGTAGGCAGCAGGCTTTGTAGCAGTAAGCTCTGAGTCTTTGAGACTCCGGCAGGACTACAGGATTTCGGTGAACTGTATACTCACCGGTAAATGATCCCTGGTTGCAGGATTACTGATTACTGAAGAATGTGAACAACTTATGTATTTAAGAAGTGTCTCCTGGCTAGCAGGAGACCGAGCAGACTTCAGCGAGACGACTAGATTAAAAATATACTTGGTTGAACGGCGATCCTTTGTTCCCTTTGCCCTCTACTTGATACTCTTCTCCCTTTGCCTCTCCAGAAGCCTCCCTTCATCAGGAAAATGTTGGAGGGGGGTCCACGGAGGTCCTGAACGCTCCTCGTCCACCAAGGGGGGTTTTGGTCCCTTTGGTCCTCCTGGTCCACTCTGATCCACCCTAATCCAAATTTCCGAAAATTTTACCGAAAATGTGGACCACAGTGGACCACGGGGCACCAGGGTACACCATGGGGACCATAACCCCCCTTGGTGGACCAGGAGGGCCCTATACATTTTGCTGATGTTGAGCCCAGTGCTAGCTGGACTACCGCCGGTCTCATTGTATTTAGTTAAACAGGAGTAAACCTGTTACAGCTTGGGTTCACTGGATGAGGCTCAAGTTTGTCTATTTGAGTGGGAGGAAAGGGCAAGCCAAGGTAGAATGATAGAAGAAGGAACTAGTGGTGCAGTGGAGAATAGTGAACAATCCAGAGGAGAGCCGGAGGATCAATGTAGGGAGAATAGTTAAAGATGCAACACTCCTGTAAGCCTCCATACCTGGGTATTTGTCTAGAGGACGGGAGGGCCCATGGGTGAAGGAATATCTGGCAAGCGAGAAAGCCCTCGCAACTTTATATGGCATTAGCTAGCTTCATGGCCATCAGGCTCTATAAGCTTAATGATACATAATAATATATAATAAATTGTCTATTCGAGTGCCAGAGCACTTTTGCTTGGCAAAGACACCAAAGCCAAGAGGCCTTGTCCAAGAATCTATACGACTGCCCTGGGTCACCAACATGCTGATCCAGAATATATCGGCAACAAAGAACGCTCTATTGGAGTGCTGCCAAAGAATGAGAGGAGTCTGCAAATGCGCTATTAAACCAGTGCGATGTCAGCCCTGCTCCCGCTGACATAAATCTGCTAAACCCCTCTGCTTTTAAGCTAGTGGCATAAAGAGATCCAGGGGCACGAATGTGTTTTGAAGCTTTGGCTAGGTCAAGAAAGCATTGGTAAGGCCACAGCGATAAATGCTCTAGGACATCGCTCTGCTTGGCTGCAATCACATGTGTTAAAATAGAGTCATACTCTGTTAACTTAGTTTTCTATGTACATGATATGCTGTGTGTGGGTTTTAGGAGAGAGGAGTTATTGGCTACAGCCACTAAACAAAAGTGCTCACGATACACTAGGGGTTTTCAAAGGTAAAAGGCGAGATTAACGTAAAATGATCTGCATTGAGCCATGCATTAGTGTACATATTGAGAGTAGCCAATGGTATGCAAGCAATTGGTGTGACAAATTTGAGGCTCCAGGATGTGTAAATCCGTAAAGTGAGTAAATGGTATGTATGATTTCAGAGAAAATCTTGTTTTATCCTGCCAACAGGATCTTGATTAAAATAATGAACTCTTCTATTATGATTATGAGCACATATAGTAGCCTGAGAATGGCAAGAAACCACAGCCAGCACTCAGTTTGGACACAAACTGAGCATGAACAAATAATCCAATGGCTTGAAGAGCCAGAAAACCTGCCGAAAAGAAAAAAAGGATCTGGCATGTCTAAGAACATCAGGAAAATGTATACGGCCCTCCTGGTCCACCACGGGGGATTATGGTTCCCATAGTGCACCCTGGTGCCCCGTGGTCCACTGTGGTCCACATTTTCGGTAAAATTTTCGGAAATTTGGATCAGGGCGGATCAGAGTGGACCATGAGGACCATGGGGACCAAAATCCCCCTTGGTGGACCAGGAGCGTTCAGGACCTCCGTGGACGCCCCTCCGACATTTTCCTGATAAAGGCAATTATTGCTGATTTTACTCCCCAGATCCCTTCGAAGCTAATAGTTAAGGTTGGCTACAAGTATGATAACCTCATCAAATAATACCGAGTAACAGCAAACATCAACGATCAGTCAGGATGGGAACTAAGTGAGGGGAATCTCAATACTGGACGAAGGCATCTTCAAGGTACGTATATTAAATAAAAATTACAATGTTAACAATTAATGATAGAATAAAGAAAGAACAAAAAAAGAGAATAAGAGGAAAAAAAAAAAATAATAAACAAAGAGGAAATAGACAAAATATACAATGGAAAAGGAAAAAAGTGAAGGAAAAAGAATAGAAAAAAAAAGCATTAGAGAGATGAACTAATTGATAATAGATAAACTCTTATCGCGATATCCATATTTCTTTTGTCTAGAGTGAATTCTGGGAAATTGACCAAATGTCCGGCCCCCTGCACTCTTTGAGTATGGGAGTGAGAGTAGAGAAGCTACCGGTTCAGTTGAGAGCTTGCTGAATGCAATGGCAGAACCAGGAGGTAGTAGAAGGAAAAGAGAAGAGAAAGAGAAAGAAGTGGAGAAAGGAAGAAGTGAAGACAAGGAAGAAGAAGGGGAATGATATGAAGAAGGGGAAAAAGCGAATGTGGATAAAGAAGAGAGAATTGACTGGGGTCTGGAGGAGGAACAAGAAGTTGAAGAAATAGAAGAGGAACGAGGAGAGAAGGGGGGGTTTGAACGAGAAAAGTACAGGGAAGAGAGAAGAGACATGAGGGAAGCAGCGGGGGAAAGAAGGGAAGTGAGAACAGAGAACATAGAAGAAAGCCAAAGGAGGGAAAGATAAGAGGGATGAGTTACATTTTGAATGATATTTAATTTGTAGATATTAGTAAATACTAAAGTACATTATAGAGTAAGAAATCAAGCGGTATCTTTGACCTCTGCAATACGTCCTGCAAGAAAACGCCGGTTGCCTGAAATAATCCAAAGTAATATGAATGAAGGGGACACTGGTTTAATGAGAGGTGTTTATCAGCAAAAAATTACTGTGCGTCAGATGTGCCGCTGTTGCATCAGGATACAAGGTATGGTGAGTTTGCGCCCCTGACCCTAGGTGCGCCCTGAGCTACATTGTGATACTCGCTTGCCCCAGGTGCGTCAGGAGACACGGTTGCCATCCTCACCTACCTCTGAACACTAGCAGCTATACAACCTTACCTCCTGTGCCTCCGGACACTTTCCACAACACTATCGCACCTCCTGATTTACTACTTACTCACTCAATATCCAGAGTAGCCTACCGCTTTGCTCCTATCTCTCATACCTGGAAAGGGGGTAGCCTGGGCAATAATAATTGGGTTAGTGTAGGCGCTAGGTGAGATTGCCGCTACTCAACTCTTAATTTTAATTTTGCACCGCTAAAGATAGTACTCATCAGTTCTATTTTCAGAACTTGATCTTTCAGAGAGCGAAAATGCCAGCTCACTCCAGTCTGAAAGCGAGTGATATCTATGGCACAGGCAGTCTCTACTTTGTTGTGGTTTCTTGGCACTTAGGCTTGGACGCCACGTGATATGACTCCACACTTTGCTCTCCTCACCCGCCCCCTCCTAGCCTTCACAGAAGACTCCTCCCCAACCATAATACCTATCCTCAATCTGACACCTGCATCATGCTGGGCTCAACGCCAGCTACACACTCATATAGGATTCATCCCTACCTGACTATTATTCATGAAGTTACAAGGCTGGCAATTTCAGATTTTGAAGGCTGATTACTCCACAACTGGTGGACGGATATTGATTCGATTTATTGGAGGTTGTTGGGCTTCATGTCAGCTAGACGCCGGTATAAGGTACGTCCCGGTGGCATCAAAACTCAGGAAATTGCTGTCTTCTGTGGAGGAGGATTTTAGGAACCTGGCGAAATTTTACTCGATAGCAGTTTACTCCACAACCGCTGGACGGATCTTGATTCTATTTTCTGGAGATTGTTGGGCTCGACGCCAGCTACACGCCAGTAGAAGGTACGGCCCTGTGGCATCAAAACTCAGGAAATCGCTGATATCTGTGGAGGGTGTGTTAAGTATCAAGCTGGCGTAATTTTACTCGATAGCAAATTACTCCACAACCGCAGGACGGATTTCAATTCTGTTTTTTGGAGATTGTTGGGCTCGACGCCAGCTACACGCCTGTATAAGGCTTATCCCTACACGGTGAATATTCATGATGTAACTGATCCAACCAGGCACTCGGGAGTGCCAGAGCCTGGGAGTGGCCATCAGCAAAATGTATACAGCCCTCCTGGTCCACCAAGGGGGGTTATGGTCCCCATGGTGCACCCTGGTGCCCCGTGGTCCACCGTGGTCCACATTTTCGGTAAAGTTTTCGGAAATTTGGATCAGGGCGGATCAGAGTAGACCAGGAGGACCACGGGGACCAAAACCCCCCTTGGTGGACCAGGAGTGTTCAGGACCTCCAGGGACGCCCCTCCGACATTTTCCTGATGTGCCTGAACTATAGAAAGATGACACCTGTATTTAGATCACTTAGCTAGACTAGTAGAATTAGAAATATCATAGAAGACTACTCAAAGAAACCTTTTTACTGTGCCAGTACTGTGATCTAGGTCAGGAGCGGGTAAAGGGGGTACCCTTGACTCTATCTCCTGAAGATGTACTATTGCGCCAGGTGCATTCAGAAAGATTAAGTGTTGCGCCAGGTGCGTTCAGGAAGATTCAGTGTTGTACCTGGTGTGTTCTGGAAGATTAAGTGTTGCGCCAGGTGCGTTCTGGAAGATTAAGTGTTGCGCCAGGTGCGCCCTGAGTTAGGGAGCACTAGTAGTTGCGTTCTGATTCGCGATTGACGTTATGTGCGCTAGGTGCGCCAGCTGCACAGGGCACTTTGAACGCTAAGTATTATTTTTGCTGATGAACTTAGTGGACCAGGACGGAACAAAAAAGGAGCTTCTAAAGTACTAATCGACACAGTCAGCATTCTGGCTTCTGCAAAATTGGAGTGAGAGAAATAAGAGTTTGACTTTTTGAGTGAGCATTTGCAGTAGCAAGGAGAGCTGCGTCGCAGGGAATTAGATCTTGAACGAGAACGGTTGGATCATGAAAGAGAAAAAACTGCAATGGAGCAGAGGAAGACATAGTTAATGATGAAGCAGTTGGAAGAATCAATTCGAATGAGAATAAGTCCAGCAAAAGGGCCTAAATTGAGAGACAGGAAGATTATTATTGATGATAAGGAAGAAGAAAACAGCCATCTCTTTTAACCATAATAATATGTAAAAAGTATTGTGAACAATATTTACTCCATTTGCTTTTGTATTTTATTTTATTTTATTTTCCTTCTTATACTCTTTTTGTTTTGTTTACATTACTCCACTCTTTTTTAATTTATTTTCAAGTTACTTTACTTTGTCTTCTTTTTCTTATCCTTACTTTTCTTTTCTCAAATTGTTTTTCTTTTTTTACTTGATTTTGTTCTCAAATTTTATCTATTTTTATGTTTTATTTATCAAAAAGTCAAAGAAGGACTATGGTGAAGGAATCTCAGTAGTTTCATAATCGTAAATACTTGAACTTGAGTATGTATTGTCATTTTCTGCTTATTGGGTTTTTTGTTTGTATTTATTTTGGAAATTATTTATTTTCTTTTATATAATATATTTCTTCTCTTAAACAGGACTTCCAGTTGTTTCGGTTGTCAGGATAAAGACTCACTTAATCCAACAGCTGTCAATAGTAGTCCAACTACTACTCCTGGCAGGCTGCTTGAGTACAAAGTATTTTTTAATAGTATAATTTGTATATTAATGGAAAAAATATTGACATATTGGATCTCTCCAATCTGTTCCAGCCCGGCATTCAGCTTCCCTGCCAACAACCTCATCTTCTTCAATGTTAGCCATCATATTTCTCCTCTCATAATCAATAATCCAATTCTCATCACTTCCAAATTGTACAAAAAGTTATGAAGCAAAATACAACTCATAATCCAAGCTAGCACTCGTACATGAGCTTCTGCCCTTCGTACATTAATAGGAATACCTCTTAGTGATCCCCAGTGACTTTTTAAAACTCCAAACATATGCTTAATCTTGGCTCATGCTTCTGCCAATCAACAATTAAACTCCCGGTATCTACTAGCCATTCTGCTTGCAAGAGGCTCCTTGTAGGGTGTTAGGCAGTGTCGGGTAACTTGATAGGCTTTGTCAGCGAGAATGTATTCTTCTTAATGGGAAAAGAATAAATTTGGTTTTTTAAAGAATGAAGTGCCAGCAAACATGGTAGCATCACCCACTGATGTAGGATATCCTCCAGACACAAAAGTAAATCTCCTATTACTATAACAAATTCCTTGTATATTCATCGCATATTGTTTTTTGCGATTAAAGTAGGTTTCTCCATGATAGGATAGACTACGCTGCAGCACTATATCCGTCCCATCTAAGAATCCTACACACCTAGGAAAACTACTCCCCTTTTCCATCTCAATCCGCATTGGTCGAAATTCGATGCTTCCTGGTCTCGGCCAAGAAAGGAACTTTGATAGTAGACGAACGAGTGCAGCAATACTCCGATCGTAGTATTGTAACATGTGTACATGTTCCGGCAGCATTGCACAGGCGGCAGCAAAGGATTTCCTATATTTAGTTTAGTTTGATTTATATTTGGTTTTATCTCACTTCCGGTATTGATTAGGATACCGGCAGCTTGTTATATGTTTAGTTTCTTTGGTTGGAACTTATCTGTTTGAATTCCAGAAAGGAATGGTCATGTATACCGGCGGTAGGCAGCAGGCTTTGTAGCGGTGAGCTATGAGTCTTTGAGACTCCGGCAGGACTACAGGATTCTGGTGAACTGTACACTCACCGGTAATGATCGTGGTTGCAGGATAACTGATTACTGAAGGATGGGAACAAACTTATGTATTTAAGAACCGTCTCCTGGCTAGCAGGAGACAGAGCAGACTTCAGCGAGACGCCTAGATTAAGAATATACTTGGTTGAACGGCGATCCTTTGTTCCCTTCGCTCTCTACCTGATACTCTTCTCCCTTCGCCTCTCCAGAAGCCTCCCTTGAGCCCAGCGCTAGCAGGACTACCGCCGGTCTTATTGTATTTAGTTAAAACAGGAGTAAACCTGTTACAAGTATAAACGTGTGGTTCCTTCTTTGATCCCTAACTGTGCTGCCCCACGAACTACCGAAGCTCCAGAGGATCCCAAAAAGTAGAACATATTTGCAAGCTGGATTTCGACTGGAATTTGTGGATTTTTGGACTAATTCCTAAAAATTGGATCATCTTGTAGGAGTAGTGTAAGAGTATTGAATAGCTCTCAGCTCATTCGAAAAAACACTCAAAATCTCGCTGCTGACATTGTATAAAACTACTTTTTATCAGAATTTAATATAATAAAATTAATTTTTAATTCATTCGTTAATTATCAAAATGGCTAACATACATGATGTGTGAACAAGTATTCGCTCTGGGGAATGGGGACCCATAGTGCCAAATATTATATTTCTTGTAGAGCGATTCCCAAAAACCCAATAAATTCCGCTATCTCTTCTTTCTTCTCCTCACTTTCCTCTAATCCAAAAGCCATTCCTATCTCAAGCTTGGCTCCTAATCTTCCATTTCCTCCTCCAATTTGCCTTAAACCATCTGTATAAATATGACTCTCAAGAGTAGAAAGTTATGCTGGTTGCCAAAGGTGTCTCTTGGGCTTGGACCAAGAAAGTGCTGGATCAATTCCAAATTATTTTCTTCGAAGAGTGTATTTAGGAGCACTTCAGCCAGCCTGGTATCCTGAAGTTGGCTTGTAAGTTGAGCTTTTTCTGAACTGTGAGGCATTTGGTTGACAGAACAAATTGTTTTCAATGCCATCGCTACGCTACATTTTCTCCAACTTTACTAAATCTACAAAAAACTTGTTTCCCCTCTCCACTTGTTACCGACCTCCAGACATCTGTTTCTACCCATGCAACAAGTATTGTGTGGTATGCTGAAGCCGCTGTAAATTAACTCCTTTTGTCAATGCCAAGCTTACCTGAAACACAGAAGTACACTACTCATTTACAGCTTTTTTAACTTTGAAAACCCTACTGTCTCAGATTTGTAATACCTCGTGAAAGGGGAGTTTACCGGCTTGCCATCTCTCGCCAGTTTGCATCCTAAGCATCAAAGTACAATACCTGAGGGCACACCGAAAAATACCGCAAAATGAACAAAACTTCAACAAAGGGAAAGACTAGCTGCAAATCAGGTGGGATATATAGATTCTGGTTAGGGATCTGCCACTTCTCCTGGTAGTAGCTCTTTAAACTGCTTCATAGTCAATTCACTTAAACCATTATTTTGTACCGCCATTTTGTTGTATAGTTGTGGTATCGCTCACTAAATTTTCATTGTGAAGTATTTTTGGGTATGCCCTCAGGTATTATACTGTACACTCGTGTCCGCAAAGTCTTTATACCCCTCCATAGCAACCAATTTTTCCCCACCACCCCATGATTAACTTATTATTAATAAATCAAATAGTGATTAGATAAAATAATAAAAATTGCTTTAAGATAGTTTACTAGCCTGAGTAAAATTTGATACAGGTATATATAGAAATTTAGATAATTAGTGTGAATTTGACTAGAAATTAGGAATTATGAATCTTGAGGTAGAAATTTCAGTAAATACTGCCAATTATATAACAAATTGGCAAAATTATGAATAAAAGAATTGAAATCCAGAAATTTAAGTATTAAGGCTTGAAATGTTAAGTATTATTTTAAATTAAACAACTAGAAAGGGAAAATGAAAATGTAGTGTAAATTTAATAGATCAGCTTGTTTGAATTGAAATTCAGTAAGAGGGCAACTAGGTCAGAAGAAAACATTATAGAAAGTTTTCAAGTTACTCTAGAAGAAAGGCATACCTTCTAGGTATCATTCTGGAATTAGATGAAGGTTATTCAAGATCATTAAATAATTCAAACCTTCAATTATAGCTGTCTTAGTATAAATCAAGAATAACTCAAAAATGTAGTGATTGATAAAGCAATATAGTGTACACAAAGGTTAATTTTAAAAATAAATTATACTACAGGATAGATTACTAGTAGAGTAGTAAATACTTTGATATGATTGATATTTAATAAATTAATTGTTGTAGGGTAGGATACTACTTCAAAGCCAGCATACTAATATTTATTTATTCAGACTATCCTAAATCCTAGACATACTACTTCTTTATAATATCTCTTTTAGATGACTTTAAACAACTTTGAAAACTCTAATTGAGCATTGATTATGGATTAATAAATGTTATGTTTGAACTGTTTGAAAACTACCTATTGTGATTTGAACTTGAAATTCTTAGCTTAAGAAATCTCAACTCAAAGGGTAGATTCTAAGAAGACTCTCATTAAGACCTTATAAACTACTTCTAAATAGCTAAAATAAACTACAAATTGAATTGTAAATTATTTCTATAGTAGACTATAAAGATAAAAAATATTGTATGAGTCCTAATTTTAGTACAAGTGTTTTGATAAGTGTTCGAACATAAGGGTCTATAGAGTCTGCCTGACTATAAGATTTTATAATATTCTATAAAATTAGTCTTTATAATTCATATTTTACAATGCCTTTTAATTGAATCTACTTATTTAATTATTTGTGGGTATTAGGCTCATTATTGTTGGCATGGTTTGAAATGACCAGGGGTATGAGGACTTTACGGACACGAGTGTACATTATGCTGCTTGTATACTTTACCTGTCACTTTTACCCATACAAAAAATTCCAATGCCATACGGACTAATATTTGGCCCTTGCACTAAGATGCCCAGAATTCTCACTCTTGAAGATGTTTACTCACTCTTGAAGATATCTGTACTAAATAGAGCAGCAATCAATCATAAGGCAACAGGGGAGATACGCAAAGCATTGCATGGTAAAATAGCGGGTGTCTTGTGTTTCATTAAATTCTCTTAATCCACTAAGGAGATCCAAAGTCAACGACTGTAAATTTACTCTAAAAACATCGGCAAAAAAAAATGGTATTCACTAGTGGAGGCAGGGGGCCAAAAAGAGGGAGCTCGCCTTCTGGCATCGGCCTGAAGGTGAACGTTTTCAAGGGCAACCCTAAGCTGCTCTTCCACAAACATCCCATTGTTCTCACAGCTAGAACGAATACTTCATGTAACTTCTCATATCCTCTGCGATAGCTCCCCCATCAAGTGTATCTCCTCCACATTCTCAAGTATACCTGAAGATATGCACAAGGTCCTATTCCTTCCGCTCTGTGTTTTTTCTCCATGGGGACCTGCTGGGTGTGGGTCCAAGACTGCTGAAATTTTAAAGTAATCCAGACATGATTTGCTCAAGTGTCATACAAGCCATTCGGTCAACTACGGGGTTTGTGGTGAATTTTGTATAAAAGAGCAAGAGGAAAAGGAAGGGGAGGTGGGAGGAAAAAAAAAAGAGAACTGCGACCGCTAACAGTGGGAGGATTTGGGGCACTTAGAGTTGAGCCTACTACCTGTAGTATTTTTACCTACTGGATTCTATTGGTCAATTTACTTGAAGTTCAACAGAAGGAAATGATGAAAACTTCGAACCCGAATCCTTAGTTATTATCTTTGAATATCTTCATGGCCTGCTTGACACTGGCAGTTGACAGTTGACAGTTGACTATTGACGGTCGTCGGATAATCATTCAATGGCAAGGTGACAACCCGACTGCCCCTCCGCACAGACAGTAATGACACCATCAATCCAAATTAAACCGGTCTCTCATCACGAATACTTTGGTCTAGTGGTTGCATTTCGGACCAGTTTAGGATATCTGCCTAATATGAAGGAAATTCCCTTCGGTTTTGGCCCTTTAGCGGAAACTCGAAATAAATGCTTTAAGTCACTAATGTTACCTTCTTCAATATCACACGTCTATTAACTCGGTGGATTGAGAGACGCATTTTGTCAACAGGGACCAACAGGTAGTGAATTTGCTACTGGATTCAACCCTATTCGTAATTTAAGAGCGCGAACACAGTGTTCGCAAAGGGACAGTCAGTCTACACTGGGGGTAGGGTAAGGGCGGACTAAAATTTGTAGTCCGCTAGTTTCCAGTGAGGCTTTTGCTCCAGGCATCTAACAAAAGGGTGGAGAAGATAGTGGGCCGTGATAGGTTCTTCTGATATATGAGAACGTAGGACATCGCAAGCCACCCAGGGAACTCAGGTGACTTATAGCTAATATGTCGGGCCTACGGGGCTGATTGGCGGCTCGGGTTGTGCTCAGGCACACATAGTACAACTACTAGTACACAAAGACAGAGTTTACAACCGAATGATTTCTTGTGATAGTAAGGTGATAAAAGAGATATGTTCATATTCTTTATCTCCTGGGGCTTACTAAAGATGTGAACGTATTTTTGTCCTCCGGTGTACTAGTGCCTCCCGGATCATGTTAGAAGACCCACGATACATCACTGATCTAGCCTAAACTGACGCACTACCAATCTTAGAGAGAAATCTTTGGAAAGGAAATATCAGTAGGGGTGAGGATTCCAAACACTACCTTCGTGCACAAGTATTCCCCGTTCATGGTAACCTATATATCAAGAGCATCCAAATCATTACCTCTGGCTCATCATACTTGCCCCCCCTCACTGCCCCCCATAACCTACCGCAGTTTCCTACAATCCTCTACAGCATTTAGAAGAAACTAGGAGACCCCTACGGTTACTTACGGTCTAACGCGTGATCGTCTGTCGATGCCTCACATTGTCGGGCGCTCCTCCTTGCTAAAAATGGCCGTTCCTGAGAAATCGCAGAGCTAGACAAATTTTAAACTGCGGTCGGTCAGTGTTCTCAGCGGGGCAGTCCGCCTGTCCTAAAAGCGGACGGCGGGAGACGGCGTTGTGTTGCCCTGTCCGGTCCTTATCCAAACTTGCCCTGCAACTCATCGCCAAGGACTAAGACCCCACCGTCCCCCGGGAGGAATGTCTCATACTAGCCGTGCTCTTGGCGAGAAACCCTTCCGGATACCATTGACCGAGAAATATGCCATCGGAAAAGTGAAACCTCTGCAACGAATTACTCTGCCTTTTTACCCACCATAAAAAACTTGTGGTTTTCACTCAATTTAGGTTAAAAAATTCTAGAGAAAATTTAGAAAAATACTAGCAGGCCTTAAGTAATTCTTGTAATTTTTTTACAATATTTTTGGGTTGTTTGAGGGATAAAAAGGCAGGGGGAACTGCTTGCTGGGTGGGTACTTTGTGGTTCTGCGCAAGTGAAACCTTGGGATGGTATGTTTTTGCCAAGAATGTTATTGTAAAGGTACCCCGATCATTTCTACACTAGAATAACAGCTTCGCATCTCCCACCTCAAATCCCTCCCACCCAATCATTTCCCGCCGCCAACTCAAACGCCCCACCTTACTCTAGCCACACAACCGCCTACCACTGCCCCACCTTCAACGCCACAGCAACATCCGGCGCAACAACATTGCGCATACCAAAGCTCGCTATTTCTTCCACCCCCCATTTCGTAGAAAGGATCTGAGGAACTCACGATGATAATTATCCCACCACATACAAGTCCTTGCTTGGCATGAAACGTCGCTTAAATACTCGTAGGCAGCCGGGAAATTAATAGTACGACCGAGGGCAAGTACCAGTACGGTATCATACGAGTAAATCTTTGCCCCAGCGTTGGAGGACGCGTGAGATGGCTTTTGAGCAGAAGTCGGCCGTTTGCACTACCTCTACGGCCTGGCTATCATTAAGGGGTTTGTATATCATTTTCTATCTTCGGGCTGTTAATTGGTTGGTGGATGAACCTCCATGGGGAGTATGGGGGGAGGCGGCTGGTATCGCTCTTGGAAGTTTCGAGCGCCTTTAGCATAGTTGTGAGGCGAAGTCGAAGCATTTGTCCATCATTTGGTTGTGTAATTCATCTTTGTTGAACTTCACTCGCCACTCCTCTAATGGGAAAATATACATATTCTGATCAACACTTTAACAATAACTCCCCCAATATCATTAATCCCAATCCAGGCAGTGCTGCCCCGGGCGAAGCTGCAGAAGAGGGCTAGGGCGGTGTCAAGTTGGGCTATTAAAGTGACCAAGTAAAAGTCTTGGTGGTCGGACACTTTTATACCAAACTCATTCTTTTGAAGGGTTTTTTTTAATCAAGCTCGTCTAGCAAACCTGTAACGTCATTTACGGTGAAACCGATCAGTACGTAGATCCCGCTCGGGTAAAGGTAACGCACAGACTTGTCTCACTTCCTAGCTTCCGATAGCCTCCCTGACCGCCGTAATGTGTTATCAACATGAAAACCAGAATAGCCTGCCGCTGGTACCTCTCCCCTTCCTCCTGATACCTGTATTCTTTCCATTCCCTCACATACCCGCCCCAGCGAGCTTTTATATTCACTCCCATCA